>JAECUM010007706.1:0-77204 GCA_016617855.1 Megalonaias nervosa | reverse complement strand
GGATGTGTGTGTGTGTGTGTGTGTGTGTGTGTGTGTGTGTGTGTGTGTGTGTGTGTGTGTGTGTGTGTGTGTGTGTGTGTGTGTGTGTGTGGCTTTGAATTACTGGATTTTCTGAGAAATAATCTAGATAATTCACTTGAGTGAAATATGATAAATAATTTTTCAATGCCTGTAAATAGATATTGATAACATTAGGACCAAGAAATTTTGGAACAACTCAGACACTTTCATGGTCAAGATGTAAATATGGCATACAAACAAATCAAGATTCAAATCCAACAATGTGCAAACACTTTTTTGCTTGTGATCTTGACACTGTGATGATGTGATCGGAAAATGGGCGTCCTGAGACAGCAGGACCATCCACAAGGGGTGCATGAGCAGTCATTCAGGCAGAATCAAATATGCTATTGCATTGAGCAAGCTGAGGAACTGCAAAGACTCTCACTGTAATCCAATTCCTGATGGAAATCAACTCTACCAACTCAATGTTCTATAACACATGTGATGGAGACAGATCATGTTGAAGCTAGTAATAAACTCCATGGACAAAAACACTGTCAATGTTCATGATGTGGTTTTTCTTGGTTTCCTTCAAAACCTACTTTAGCTAGAAGGGGCAAAAGATAGTTCCAGCCCTTCAACAGAATAGAACCTACTATACGTTTTTGGAGTCTGTCATCCAGATACCCCCATCTTGTTTGATTAAGTTGACCAGTACAGTGTGACAATGTATTTTATATTTTTCATCAAGGCCAAAGGGCTAATGTTGAGACCAAAGGGGAGTGCACAAAATTTATAAATAATTTCTAAGTAGGCAGACCAAGCAAATTTACATGAAGCTAGATGAATGTATCAGTCAGATCTAGACCAATTTTATATGAAGCTGGATGAATAGGTACATGTATCAGTCAGATCTAGACCAATTTACATGAAGCTAGATGAATGTATCAGTCAGATCTAGACCAATTTACATGAAGCTGGATCAATAGTTACATGTTTCAGTCAGACCTACACCAATTTACATGAAGCCAGATGAATAGGTACATGTATCAGTCAGATCTAGACCAATTTACATGAAGCCAGATGAATAAGTACATGTATCAGTCAGATCTAGACCAATTTACATGAAACCAGATGAATAGGTACATGTGTCAGTCAGATCCAGACCAATTTACATGAAGCTAGATGAATAGGTACATGTATCAGTCAGATCTAGACCAATTTACATGAAGCCAGATGAATAGGTACATGTATCAGTCAGATCTAGACCAATTTACATGAAGCCAGATGAATGTATCAGATCAAGACCAATTTAAATGAAGCTAGATGAATGTATCAGTCAGATCTAGACCAATTTACATGAAGTCAGATGAATATGTACATGTATCAGTCAAATCCAGACCAATTTACATGAAGCTGGATCAACAGGTACATGTATCAGTCAGATCTAGACCAATTTACATGAAGCTGGATGAATAGGTACATGTATCAGTCAGATCTAGACCAATTTACATAAAGCTAGATGAATATATCAGATCTAGACCAATTTACTTGAAGCTAGATGAATGTATCAGTCAGATCTAGACCAATTTACATGCAGCCGGATGAATAGGTACATGTATCAGTCAGATCCAGACCAATTTACATGAAGCCAAATGAATAGGTACATGTATCAGTCAGATCTAGACCAATTTACATGAAGCCAGATGAATAGGTACATGTATCAGTCAGATCTAGACCAATTTACATGAAGCCAGGTGAATAGGTACATGTATCAGTCAAATCTAGACCAATTTACATGAAGCCGGATGAATGTCAGATCCAGACCAATTTACATGAAGCTAGATGAATAGGTGCATGTATCAGTCAGATCTAGACCAATTTACATGAAGCCAGATGAATAGGCACATGTATCAGTCAGATCCAGACCAATTTACATGAAGCTAGATGAGTAACTACATGCATCAGTCAGATCTAGACCAATTTACATGAAGCTAGATGAATGTATCAGTCAGATCTAGACCAATTTACATGAAGCTAGATGAATGTATCAGATCTAGACCAATTTACGTGAAGCCAGATGAATAGGTACATGTTTCAGTCCGATCCAGACCAATTTACATGAAGCTAGATGAATAAGTACATGTATCAGTCAGATCTAGACCAATTTACATGAAGCTAGATGAATGTATCAGCAAGATCCAGACCAATTTACATGAAGCTGGATGAATAGGTACATGTATCAGTCAGATCTAGACCAATTTACATGAAGTCAGATGAATAGGTACATGTATCAGTCAGATCTAGACCAATTTACATGAAGCAGGATGAATTGGTACATGTATCAGTCAGATCTAGACCAATTTACAAGCCGGATGAATAGGTACATGTATCAGTCAGATTCAGACCAATTTACATGAAGCCAGATGAATGTATCAGTCAGATCTAGACCAATTTACATGAAGTCAGATGAATAGGTAAATGTATCAGTCAGATCTAGACCAATTTACATGAAGCAGGATGAATTGGTACATGTATCAGTCTGATCTAGACCAATTTACAAGCCGGATGAATAGGTACATGTATCAGTCAGATTCAGACCAATTTACATGAAGCCAGATGAATGTATCAGTCAGATCTAGACCAATTTACAAGAGGCTAGATGAATAGGTACATGTATCAGTCAGATCTAGACCAATTTACATGAAGCTAGATGAATAGGTACATGTATCAGTCAGATCTAGACCAATTTACATGAAGCCAGATGAATAGGCACATGTATCAGTCAGATCCAGACCAATTTACATGAAGCTAGATGAATGTATTAGTCAGATCTAGACCAATTTACAAGAGGCTAGATGAATAGGTACATGTGTCAGTCAGATCCAAAACCAATTTACATGAAGCCAGATGAATAGGTACATGTATCAGTCAGATCTAGACCAATTTACAAGAGGCTAGATGAATAGGTACGTGTATCAGTCAGATCCAGCGCAATTTACATGAAGCCAGATGAATAGGTACATGTATCAGTCAGATCTAGACCAATTTACATGAAGCAAGATGAATGTATCAGATCTAGACCAATTTACATGAAGCTAGAAGAATAGGTACATGTATCAGTCAGATCTAGACCAATTTACATTAAGCCAGATGAATAGGTACATGTATCCATCAGATCTAGACCAATTTACATTAAGCCAGATGAATAGGTACATGTATCCGTCAGAGCTAGACCAATTTACATGAAGCTGGATGAATAGGTACATGTATCAGTCAGATCTAGACCAATTTACATAAAGCTGGATGAATAGGTACATGTATCAGTCAGATCTGGACCAATTTACATGAAGCCAGATGAATAGGTACATGTATCAGTCAGATCTAGACCAATTTACATGAAGCCGGATGAATAGGTACATGTATCAGTCAGATCTAGACCAATTCACAAGCCAGATGAATAGGTACATGTATTAGTCAGATCTGCACATTCATCACATTCATGGAAAGTCTGACTGAATAAGCCATTTCGATCTTGAGCTTAGGTACCACATATTTATTGAGGTCAATGATTGGCCCAAGTTTCAAGCTGGCCTTTGACACAAGAAAGAGCCTGGAATAAAACCCTGTAGAATTTTTTTCTCTCAACAATCTTCACTGCCTGCTTGCCAAATAAAGGCCTCATTCTCCTTCTGCACAATTTGGGCTTTCTCTAAATCTGGCAGAACATCCAATATGAAGGGAGAAAATGGATGAGAATGGATAAATGAAATCCATAGTCCCTCCAAAACAACTTGGAATACCCATTCTTTTTTCTGACAAATAATTGGAAATTTCTTATTTTTCACTGACTGCAGCTGATGCATTTATTTCATAGGCCTAACTCACATTTGGCAGTGGTGGACATTCAAAAGTGCCCTGCAGATTTCCTGTACAGTTGCCTTACAACCAAATTCAGTTCATTCCATTGTTGCATCTATGTAAGGCATTGGTGGTATCCTCACACCCACTGTACAAGTTATCCTCATCATGACATACATCTACCGGGCTCAGGAAACATTCTCCCAAGCACTTGTCCTCATTATACCCAACACAGTACAGTTCTCCACTATACTGCTTATCCATTAACAACATCCAAACCATGAAAAAAATGTTCCAATACATGGCTCCTTAGATAAACATATAACAACCAACAACGTAATTCAAGAAACTGTAATAGCATACATAGCCCTTTATTTCATAGCGCTGATCACATTTACACTGAAACCTTTCAGGAACCTAGGTGTCACAAGTTTCCTTTTCAAAGACCTATCACAAACCTTTATGAGTTAGATATGGGAGAAGTTAAGGGACAGAAAATGTTAACATTTTATGATTTTTGTTTGGTCAGACATTGTTACACTTACTGCAGATCACCAGTATTTTTAAGATTAATATTAATTATTAGTATTATCATTAATACATTGTTATGCCAAAGGAAAGACATCCACAGATATATATTTAAGAATGTAATTTCTTTTCACAAGAAAATGTCAGTAACATGCATTTGAAATAAGAATTCCAACCATTTCAAGTTCAAACGCCTTGCATATTAACTGATCCATTTGCATCAAACCTCCTTTCTAGAGTTACTCAAGGTGTGCCATAAAGGGGAAGATTACTAACTCACCAAAAGAATTGCAACATTTCTAGTTCATTACTCCAACTAGATTTTGATCAATGAGCTGTTGTCTGGACATTGTGTAAAAGTTGGTTGACACTGGAAACGACACTTCAAATACTTATCAAATTTAAGTTGGCAATATTGTTCTTTTGAAAAGGAAATACTTATCTGCTGGCATCTTCTCTTTCATAAAACAATGTATCAATGAAAATGTCAGTCTTGAAAATACCGGTGACCTGGGCCAACGGTAAAATTGCCTGACCAGATGATAAATCGCACATCTGTCTTCTCTGAGGTCTAACTATGATGTTCTTGCTGAAAGGGGCAATCAATATGACACTTACATTACTGAAACGGGCACATTTCTGTATGACATCTACATTACTTAAAAGTGTTACTGTAAATGCAAACACCATTAGAAAGCTGAGGGCTTGCTGTGAGGCTGCAATATAATATGTTCATAACATTTATCCTTTTTAGTATCAAGCTTACATCAGGTAACTAAGAAAATATTGTCATTTCCTTTGCAACATGTTCTAGACTGACAACAAGCAGCCAAACTAGGTAACATTTATAATTTATGTTCTTAAGTGGTGTGGAACTTCAATGCTTGTTAGATGCAGAAAATGCACTTGGATCTATTCTTAAGGTGCCAATATGCATCAACTCAGCCCAGCAACAAGTACATAGTAAATTTTTACTCAGCCCTGCCAATCTTTACTCAGTAAGGACGAGTGGTTTTCCTGAACCTGATCCATGTTTGAATGAAATGTCCCTGGTGGCATAAATGAGGCATTGCTAAAAGCGGTGTAACCCGATGGGATTACCGACCAATAAGTGGTACAGTTGATGAAAGTAATGGTGTTACACTCATTGTATGGATGGCTGGACTGACTGGTTGGCAGCCGGAGCAGCTTCATATGTTAAAAAACAAGAATCTGACACAGATCATCAAGGTCGGGGGAAAAAGTCCTGTAAATCCAGATTTACAGACCTGAAAGTCAATGCTTGGACTGGGGGTGAGTTGGGCTTATGCCTTGACCTTATGGGGGTATACTACCCCATAAGGTCCAAGTTATCAACAGACTGTTAAATGTAGGGTCATAAATGGCCCTGAATTCAGTATATGTGTCATAATCAGTTCTTGTACTAATCAATATATTTGTAACTCTAGCAGTGTCTGAGATGAACTCAGGGCCAGCACCTCCCCTTGAGTCTCTAATTCTGCAGGTGTGATAGTTGCTGTTGGCATCGTACATGAACTTTTGATTCAGGGTGGGGGAAGGACCAACATGTCATCCACACTATGCTATGCCATCTTAGAATGAAGACTCAACATGTTGCATTTGTCTGGAAGAGACTTCACAGGTTTTTCCTTGTTTCTGATGCTCTCTCTGAACATCACAGACCAGTCATTTTCTGACCAGTGACTACATTTGATACAAGCAAAAGAGCATCTAGTACATGGCATGTTAGATGTGTGTCCTCGCTTATTTAAACTGCTTACATGAGCTACATTTTGTCATCATTGTTTCACTTTAAAAACAAGAATGACAAAAAAAATATTAGCAAATCAACAGTAGAGGAAGTACCAACTGCCACAAAATTAGCTGTTGTAAAGATCAGAGTCAATATATATGTAGTATGTGTTGAAATTATAAAACAACACATATCAATGATACTATCCTGAAACATGAGATCAAAATAACTCCACACTGTGTAAGAAAATTCAAATAAATATTTATCAAATATCAACTCTAATCATAACAATCTGTAGTAAGGACCTTACTACTCTTGTAATTTATGAATTTGCTATATGGATGGAACTTGAAGATTTTTGGGGATTAAAAAAATCACCATTTGACATTGCAAAGCTAAAGATTATATAATCCTGTTACTGGAAAGATTATTCATTCATGCTTTAAGATCCAGCAAAATCAATTCTGTATTATTGTTGTGTCCAGAATTCAATTTGGGCTGGAATTTATTTCTTCAAATTATTTAATCCAGTGATTATTTTCTCTGGAAATACAGAGTGTTCATATAAATAATACTGTTCTTGGACAGAGACATTCACAGGGATTTACAGTGAATTCAAACCTGGAATTATATTACTGTGTTTCAACAAAAAACTGTTGGTACAATAACACAATTCAGGCCACCACAGGCACATGAACACCTTCAGTGTTGGACTTAATTTGGATTTCCACTGATTTAAAGTTTATTCAGAACTTTAAATTATCAGAACTTACATCTGTAATTCTAGAATTATTTTGGGATTTAATTTGCAATATGGTAAGTTAATTTTTTTCCACTTTCCCTTTGTATTCTTGGGAAATAAATTATTTGATGAATTTTACATTGCTTGCTGCCATTCACTCTTTTTGTTACTTATTTTAAGAGCATGGACTGATAACAAAATGCACCAGAATATGAGGAAAGATTCCTGATCTAGACTTGTTACAAGATCTATTCTAGTGGTAATATTGATGGAAAAAGGGCAATAACTCCATCAAAACTATGTGTGAAAAGAAAAAGCATTTGAAAAATAGGCATATCTACATATAATAAGTAAATTATATACCACATGGTATCCAATTATGTGCATGGGTTGCAGAACTAAGCTGGTTAGAAGTGCAAACAGATAGACAGATGATTATTACAGGACCCCAAGAATGTGACCATAATGTAAAACAATTAGCTCTTACCCTTGAATACTGATTCATTTGAAAGCACATGGACTGTTTTGAACACAGACTGTGGCACGCATGTTTGACGTCGAAGTATTGTGCACTCCTTAAACCCTGGCTTCCAGTCTTTCCTAAACAAGAGAGTTTTCTTGTATTAACAAAGGTAATGAAAAACACAGTATAACAATAACAGAATACCTTTGTGTTTCTTTTGTTTAGCAAGAAAGTACCAAAATTTAACATTAATAATGACCTCAATGTAGACAGGTCAATATATAGTACATAGAAGTATGGACAACCACACGGATGCCGAAATAATCTCCATTTGAATACGGCCTCCTCAACAACAATAAGAACATTACCTATTAAATAATCAAACTGTAGTTAAATTATCAAACTTATTTTGTTAAGAAAAATTTACATTATGAACTTAGTGCAATGTGATTTTATGCTAAACAAATACTGTCACACTGTAGACATCATAGCAATATGACTGAAAAAATGTTAAAGCTATGTTAAAAATCAAAATCTGACACACATACACACACACACACATATTTAATTTGTATTGTGTGATCGACCATTGTCCATAATTGAGGGTATGAGTTGGGCCTATCCAACTAATGTATCTTTTTTTGTGAACAACATATTACATAGCTAATTCTTGCCTATGATTTAAGATTATATTTTAAGATCATTATTACATGGAAGTAAACATGTTTACAGATGCTGAGTTCAAGGTCTATTTTGTTCAAGAAATTAAGAATGTTCTAGAAGCAATTTATTTACAAATTTGATGGGAAAATGTCCCTCATCCTGGTCCTGTTATTGTGTCTTACCTTCTTATATAAATATTGTTTACTTAAGAATTATTCATTCATATCTTAACATCAGTCTTCAGAGGAATCAATTCTAGTTGGGTATCACATAATATTTGAGACGATGATATTACAGAAGAATAAAAAACAGTTGGATTGAACTTTCTTAAACTATTGCTAGGTCTATAGGCTCAAAAGCAGGTAATATAAAGGTGAACCTGCTTAAAAACTTCAGCATAACTTGTGTCATTAAGAGTATTGTCACCAAACAAAAGCATGCAGAGGTCAATATAAAATGGAAGTTTGAGTAGGTCATTCCTCAGGTGGATTCAAGGATTATTGTATAATTTAAATTAAGAGAAATAGTGGTAGACTGTTTCATTTGATTCCGAGCAACTACACAATGGATTGGTAACAACGCAGTTCAATTAAAGATCCACCTTAAGCACTGAACAGTTATTTCCAGGTGAAGCATGATATGTATTTTTCTTTCATAATGGGATACAGAGAGAAGTACATTAGCAAACCAATATATGGTAAGCATTAAAAATGTGGCACAAATAATGATAAATGAATGAAAGAGTATGACGCTCCCTAAATATGATGCCAGTCTGAAGTGGGTTGACTCCACCAACTGATGTAATAACATTTATAGCTGTGATGACAGGAAAAAAATGGGGTTAAGTACTTAGTTATGAACACAACAGCAATAACAAGAGTTGGACTTTGATCCCAAGTCTACAGTACGTACCATTTGGACATATTTTTAAACAATGGCAACAAACAATTTATACAGTTTGAAGCAAAATACTTACTTTCTGGCATCTCTTTCATCTATTTCAATAAGGCTATCAATATGGAGGGTCTCATAGTCATCTGAAATAAAAAAAATAAGTACCATCTGACTTTTCAATTATACTATTTACCTTGAACTCTGCCCACCCTCATTCACATTGGAAAACCTTTCCTAACTTCACTAATCTCTGCCCACCCTCATCCACATTGGAAAATCTTTCCTAATTTCACTAAACTTTGCACATCTTCATCTGTATCGAAAAATCTTTCCTAATTTCTGAAACTCCACACATCTTCATCTGTATCGGAAAATCTATCCTAATTTTATTAAACTCTGCCCACTCTCATCCGCATTCGAAGATCCTTCAAAATTTTACAAGAATTGTAAAAATTTACAGATATATTTACTATAAATAAAATTAGCTACTTAAAAGTTTTAGATCAATCCAACATTACATATTCTGCCACAAAGAATCCATTATTGTATCTTTTTTATATATCTTAGTACATCTTGTGGAATTCATCAGTTTCTAGGTGCACAAGCTGATCTGTGTTGCATAACACTTTGCCATCACTTGGGACTGCTCCATTAAAAAAAATATGTATATGCCCCCAGGCACTCTGATTACTCAAGGAGTTCACAAGAAAATGATACAAAATTCTAAACTGCATCTATGGGTGACTACTCCACATTAAAATCCCTCTGCTGGATCCCAGGTATATTTACTGGAACAGCCCTCATGCCAGACAACAGCTGTAAGCCCAGCTGCCCGACAACAAGTGTGTGCATTTATGCAAGGCAGAAGCTGTAAGCCCAATTAAATAATGAGATAATGAAGTCTAATTTTACAACTCTATGGTCTTAAACTAAGTAACAGAAAAGAGTTTTGTAAAATTCAACAAATAATTTATTTCCCTAGAACACAGTGAAAATCTTAAAAAGAACTTACAGTATTGTGATTTAAATCCCAAAACAGTTCTAAAAGTTCTATCACAAGTCCAAATGCATAGAGTTCCAATGAATTCCAGTGGTGTTTCAACTAAATTCCAATAATGAATGTGCTGATGTGCCTGTAGTCTATAATATGCTAATGTGCCAATGGCCTGGAATGTAGCAATGTGTTAAGTCTTAATGTAGCACAATAATATAATCCATAAGGTCCTTGAATAAATTCACAATAGTTCCAAAATAATGATTTAGTCCAAGAAGTATTAATGAGCACTTTGAGTACTTTGTAATTCCAGTAAAAAATTAATAAATAAATCCACCCAAATAAAAAACTGAACACAACAAAAGACTCATTCCACTTCAGATGTTCAGGTAAGAATTAGTGATTTTGAAGCAAACAACATTAATATAAAAAGCTAAGAAACAATAATAGAACCAGAATGTAGTTCTATCTCCTTTCTAAAACATTCTAAATTGTCAACACGACTAGGAATTTCCAAGTGAAAAACAAATGTCCTACACTCATATTCAAAGAAACATGTTCACTTCTGTTAATAATAATCTGGATATTTAATCTATAATCATAGAGAAATATTAGCTATGTATTATGTTGCTTACAAAATAAATGTTACTAATCAGGTAAACCCTTAACTTGAATTTGGACAAAGGTCAGTTACAGTTACAAAATAAAGAATCACTGAGAAAAGCAAACAAACAAATACAAATTAAATATATATATAACACTAAGCAAAGTTGATTAACATGGAAGAACTTACTACTAGTAATTGTTTTATTTACATTCAATCAAACCATGCCATAAATTGTTTATTATATAAAGTACATATGGAACCCAAGCACTACACCAGGAGTGAGGGCTCAGTATTATTTTGTTTTCAAGATAATACAGTGTTTTACTTAAAACTTTCAAATTTGGAGACATATGGTTGCCAACAACTACTGGTAAATATTTTGAGCTACAAAACCAATAATAATAACATTAATAATAATAAAAATAATAATAATAATAATAATAATAATAATAATAATAATGTCATTATTTAAAGAGGGTAACTCAATTAGTTAAATACAACTAATCTCCCTTGTGCCATCTACTAAAATCAAAACACAATATATATATATATATATATATATATATATATATATATATATATATATGTACACACACACACACACACATTTTCTCTCTCATGAAAAAAACTATTGACAAGTAGATACAACAGCAAATCATTCTAAAATACATTATAAAATAGGGGGCTTTAACTGACTGTGTGTGGTAGTAAACCAAATAGCATACTTCAAAGAATGAAAGTCACTGACTGCATGAAAATAAATACAGAAACAAAATGAATATATTTTTTTTCAGAAAAAACCCCCCCAATAAATGGATAAATTAATTATTTTACTGCTTATGCTGCACAGATACTACTGAATTTACGGGGTGATCTCACCAGGTGAGATTTTTACAAAACAGACATACAAAAACTGGAAGAGATTATTTAAGCAATCTTTTACTGAAAGTAAAAAAACATACTGAATGCTGTTACGAATATGTAATTAAATTGCTTGTGTGTTAGTTTCAAATTCTTTTTATTTTATTTTCATTTCATTATAATTTATTGTAATGATTATTTTTACTGGATTTGATATTTTTCCCCGTAAATTCAGTCTTTTGTTTTGACGCAAAGGTATGACTTAAGCACTATTTTTGGCTCACCTTGGTTCGTAGTTTTTGTAAACATCAAGTGAAAGCGATTGACTATTACCAAGGTCATCTTCAGCCTACGTGTTAGCTCTGTTGTAAACAGTTTTATTTTTAAATTCATTTCCAGCGTGAGAATCTGATTCTTAGATAGGGCTATTCTATCTATGTGCTAAATGGCATTTTTTTTAATTGCTCTGTTCAAATTAGTGATCACGTCGCCCTGTCACATGAGCCACCATGTGATCTAAAATCGAGGCTTAAAACAGCCATTTTGCTAGTAGATTGATCAGTCGTAATTTTTACACCTCAGAGCTCATGGTGTTTTATTGCTGAAGCCAGTTTGTTTTGAAGTTCATCTGCTTTTTTGGAATTTAATAATTTATTCTCTAGAAAACTATACAAGTGCTTCTTCTTTTTATAAAATACTTGGACAAAGACATTCAGTGGAAATTTATTCTAGAATTCTAAATGGGAACATTATAAATTGTGATTCAACGAGGAACTGTTGCCATTTGTACAACGACCTCATCTGATGTCATCGCCTTCCATATTGGAATTTCATCGAGATTCGAACCTGGATTCAATTAGAACTGTTTAGTGATAGGACATAAATTTTTTCAACTTTAGGATTAATTTTTGGATTATATTCACAAACTGTAAGTCCTATTATTTTGTTAAAATTTACAAAGCTTGTTGGCTTCACTCTTTTCTTTTGTTACTTTTGTACAAGCCTACATGTAACAATACAAAAATGTTCTCATTAAATGAATGAAGTTTTATCAAAAATACAAGATTTAGCTATTTTTTTCTGTAACATTTTACTCTTATCTATGAGCCAAGTGACCCGAAAAATCAAATATTCATTATCACAACCCTTTAGCATCAGGGTTATTGTGATTTATTTTATAATTCATAATGAGATACTGAAATATATCAGTGTGAGAAAAAGTGATATCACCAATGTACATTTATGGAAGCAATGATAAGGTGCAATAAAAAATACCTACACACTAAGTCCAAAACAAAAAGTAGATGTCAAGGTTTTATAAAAAATAGTTTTGGACATGAACATTGCAGATTATCATTGAATGAACTTACATGACCTGTTTCTATTCGATATTCTTTGTAATTCATACCTGTTACATTCTACAACCAACAGAAGAATGTTTTAAGAAAGAAATGTTTGGATTAAATACAAAAAATTATCAGTTGTCTAATTAGCAATTTTTACTCTCACCACAATCATAACTGTATTCTTTCTTGATTCTACATTCACCCCAACAAGGTTCACTGTATTGATCCATGCAAACATTTGTTTTGTGTTTGGTATCAAAACAGCCATTATTCTGACAAAATACACAATCTGAAGCATTATATGTAATCATGGTCAAGTTTTGAAAGTTCTTTTTATCCATGTAGTACAGCCATTAAAACGTATTGACACAAAACAAAAATAAAATCCACGCAAGTTGATAGTTTATGTCATTAAAAATGTAAAAAAAATAAAAATAAATCTGCATTTTTTAAAGTAGATATAGCGAAATATTATACTGTGAAGTGAAAATAATTTGAATTGTCAGTGATGGCAAACAAGCAACAATACAGAATGTTTCCACTTCAAGAGTCCACTGTATCCTAGGTAAAGTAAAGAGTGCATCCTGTTGATTTGAACTATTTTACTACAGACTGATAAAAATTCATTCTCAAGATGAAGGCCTAATTAATATTCATGGTCTCTTACTCATATTTGCACTCATTCATGATCTAGATGCTAATAAACACAACGTATCACAAAAATTAATATGACTTGAAGAGCGGTAAGAAACCCATCTGATTAGATCCATGATCACCTCATTAATATACATCAATCTGTCATCAAAGTTTCATTAAAATCTATCGGAAATATGGCTTCCAGAATGGTAACAAACTCAGCCAATTAAATTCAAGATTACATCATTAATATTCATAGATCTTGCTCATTAACAAGCCCATCAAAGGTCTTGATGATATAAACCAACATTTACAGAATGATCAAACTCAAATCACGAAATATGCCTTCCAGAGGAGAAACAAAGCTAAGCCAATCTGATGCAAGATCATCTTATTAATGGATCCCACTCATTATTTAACCCATTGGAGATATTCCAAGTCTGATCAAAACCGAATCAGAAATATGGACACCGCAACGGTAACAAACAATTGTTAACAGATCGACAAAACATGATGGGATGGACAACACAAGACAGACATTGGGCCATGCCATAATCTCACTTGGCATTATGGCCAGTGGAGCTAAAAACACAGTCAGCCTCCAGACTCATCCATCCATCCATGACTCCTTCCTCCTTCTACACTGCTAGGTAGAAATTCACCAAACTTGGGAGGTAAGTTGCACAAATGGTAACTAGCTTTAACAGGAATATAAATTTGTGCCCCCTCTTTTGGGGTTCCTGGGAGGGAATCAAAGGTAAAATATTCATAAATATTATGTGTCATGATTCTTAAGGATTTGTGGAGGTGAGGGAGAGGACGAAATGTAGTCTAAACTCATCCCTGCCTGCTATTATAATCAGTGTATGAATGTATGTATCAATATATTCATGAAAGTGACTAAATACACTAAAAAATCAATTTGTTAGGTTTGGTGGACGTGATTACACCAGGACTCCATCAACTTCAACCAGTAGGTCCTAAAAGAGTTTAATTGTTTTATTTTTTGTTAGTTTTAATGGCACTATAATCCTTTTACAGAATATAAAATATGAAGGAAATGGGTGCAAAGCCTAGTCAAGGTTTCGGAATGTGCAGCACAATTAACATGACATCATAAAATGTGTCAATCACTTATATTTCATTATAGTTCTTGCAATCTCATGCTCTACATAAAAAAATGAAATGTAAAATTAAACTATATTATTTCAATTGTACAATTAGCATAACAACTGTGGTATACTAAGATTCTAAAGGACTGGTGTTCTATCAACTTCCATGGTATATAAAGTTTCTGAAAAGCTGATCTAACAACCCTGGCTATCAAGTTTGGGGCTGGTGTTCAAACAATTATAGTATATGAAGTTTCTGAAGGACTGGCATTCTACCAACTTCGCAGTATATCAAGTTTCTGAAGGACTGGCATTCTACCAACTTCGCAGTATATCAAGTTTCTGAAGAGATAACATTCTAATAGCTATCGTATATCAAGTTTCTGAAGAGATAACATTCTAATAGCTATCGTATATCAAGTTTCTGAAGAGATAACATTCTAATAGCTATCATATATCAAGTTTCTGAAGGGTTTGTGTTTAATAACTTCTGTGGTATATCAAGTTTCTGAAGGGTTTGTGTTTAATAACTTCTGTGGTATATCAAGTTTCTAAAGGGTTTGTGTTTAATAACTTCTGTGGTATATCAAGTTTTCTGATGGACTCTGATGGGTTAAGATTTGGTTGTGCTGGAGCTGAAGGAAACAGGGAAAACTTTAAGAAAAAAAAACAACTCTGGATATTAAAGCATCAGGTAAGCTTTCTTGTGCTGAAATTGTAACTGAATGCGGACCAATGAGGTACAAATCAAGTATTACAACAATAAGCTGACAAAGGATCAGCTCACCAAACCTCATCTGTTGTTTATAATAGTTAGACAATAAATACCTAGTTATCATACTGGACTATCACAATGTTTGTATAGAACTATTTCATGAGGATCCTGAAATGTACCCATGAAAAGGAAGCTACTGGGCTGAGATTCAAAATATGTTCTCCTGTCGTTAAACACACCTTGCAAGGATGAACAAATCCTCTACTTTGTACAGAACTCTGGTCAAAATGTTTCAATCATAGAGGATTTTATTTTCAACTTAACTCAGTAAGTTTATTAGCTAGTTGTAAACTTGCTTCTGAGACAGAAATAAAGTTATCTCCAATGATTCTTACCTGTTCCAATGTTCCATTCAAAGGTGAAACTTGTCTGGTACAACTTGACCAAAAGCCTGCTGTAAGATAAAGTTTAAAAGCATTAAGTGCATTCATATACTATAGCAATATCAAACACACATGGCTCCTTAAAGAGAAATCTCTCAAAATCACCATCAATAATTTATTTGGTGTAAAAGTGCAGTAAAACATGTCTGACATGTCAAATCTCTATAACCTGAAGTTGGTGGTGATGGTGGTGGTGGTGGTAAAACTAAGTTTAATAATGTAATATTTAACAGTCTCTATTGTCTTGCCTGCCTTTTCTAGGACAGAATAACCTTTGACATTATAAGAACATTCCATCCTCCCAGAGATCAAATGTTCTTGAAAGTCTAGAACAGAAAAAAAAAAAACAGACAGAGTGTGACTCACACATCATAGGCCCAACTATCCATCATCTTTTCTTAGACCCAGACTGCTTGTGGAACACACAAACACTTTAACAGCACACACACTGTAATAGCAGTAATACATTATCTGTCACTATTTCCTTCCTAGGAGGTCACAAAAATTCTAGATGCAAAAAGAGGGAGACAGTACTTACCCTAGAATTCCAGAAACATCCAAAATAACTATACTAAATGATACAGGGTTACAAAATTTGGATGCCAGTAGGAATAGCCATAACCTACCATATCACCATAGGCAGAAGGGTATAACAGTAGGCAGAAGGGTATAACAGTAAGCTCACCGCTGCAAAATGGCACAATAATGTCTAAAATCTCACAATACACAAATACTCAATAAAAAAAGACTTAGGGTATTATCACTAATAATACCAAAAACTATGTTTGGACTTGTGAAAACGAACATTTCTCCAAGAGCAATTTTTGAACATATATCAATTACCTATGGCATCAATGAAAATAAGAACTACTGTGAATGAGTGAGTCAGATTGGATCTGTGACCTTTCTGTTCTAAACTTTCTACAATGTTCTATCTATGGGAAGACAGCTTTTAGTAATGTGGATGACAATAATTACGTCCTGGAAAAGGCAAGCAAGGAAATAGTGACTGGTAATGTATTACTGCTATTAAAACAAATCTTTGTTATGCTGAGAAGTTTAATTTTTCCACTGTGAACATTCCTCTTAATGTTGTGTAAGGGTGCTCTCCACATATATACAGGTCATTAAAAAGGATTTACATCCATATGCACTCATGATTTGGATATTTGCCAAGCCAGTCATAATTTAGATATAGGTGTAAGTAATGGAATTAAGTTTAAAGGACTGCACTTGAAACAGAATTGTTGCAGGTTGGTGTACATGCAACATTTCTGTATTTTTCCTTCCCATATACCTTTTACTCACACAACCTCAGATCATCTAGTCCTAAATTGCTACAAGCTAAGGTAAAGATGTGCACATGCCAATTCTAAATAAATGTACTTTTACCACAGATGTTCCTCATTTTCACTCAAAATCAGTAATCATGTCAAGATAAACCTAAACATAGAGACCAATGACTTAAATGTTTGTTTGGGGAGAAGAGGAGTAAATTTTGTTTCTCCAAGAATACTTATCTAATCACATTAGTATTAGAAAATAAACTGTCAAATTCAGCAATCCTACAATCAGAGAGATTCATCATTCCTGTCTACATAACATGCAGGCAACAGGAAGAAAAAGTTACCCATTACCCCTCCATATCCCCACTAGGTGGCTACCATTCGACAGGATGCTTACCAGCTTAAGCTGAGCAATATGTCAATGAGGACGCTTGCATTTGTGGGGAGGTGTGAAGGATTTAATATTAATAAGATCAGGCTAGTACTTTGGGACAAACATAATTTACAAGAAAAAATGCTTTCTTTATTGAATTTATTTTTTAACTATGTTAAACAGGTTATACCAGGTGGAAATGCATGTGTATCTAACTTTTGCCAATGTCATCCTTCCACTGAAAGGGTATGCAACTCACTCACCCTGCATGCTCAAGCTAGAGCTATCAGAAAACATGATTTAAATGAAAGCAGTTCTGGCGAGGTTTTGTAATTGCTAATTTGTACTTTTGTAATTTAGTAATTGGGGCAAACTATTTTTCATCAAAAAGACAAAGCAAAAGTTAGTCAACTGCTGAATTAAAACACTCAAAGGGATGACGCTGTTGACCTTGTTCCCTGAAGACATGCCACTTTCCCTCACAAGCAGATGGCCTCCTAGCTTGTAAGATTCTCTGCATGGTTTAGTTTTAAATTTCTTTCTACACAAAGCTCTCATGATGAAAGCTGGGCATGAGAAGCCTGCCCAGGCAAAGGTAAAATACCTGTGACAGTGGCTGTTTGTGCAGGTTGGGCCTCACCAGATTTTCCTGGGGATGTCTACTGCTAGATGAAGCAGATCATTCACCCAGGATTTGTCCCACCTTCTCTGTAATTTTTATTATGTTCCATACTAGAACTTTGGGGGGATTGGGAGGGGGTAGGCATAGCCACAAAACCCACACAACTAACTGATAGTGCTTTTGGCTCTCTGGAGAGACAAGATGGGTGGTTTGTCACTCCACCTTGTCACAGAAAGGTCTATCACTGGATGTATAATGGATATATAATAATTTATATGGTGTTTAATCCTCCATTAAAATGATGCAGGAATGGACCATGTGACTTCTTGACAATGAGTTGACCAGGACATTGAGCCTGCTGCAGATATGTCTGACCTGGACTGTAAACTGTAGCTAGAAGCACCAATGCAGAAATTCCCAAACCAGAATGCATATGTTGGGTGATTTTGTCCCCACCCCTTTAATGAAGAAGGTCACAACCACCAATTTGGCTGAGATGATGAGAACTACCTTGCAAAAGATTTGATCCTTTCAGAAATGAAATGCATCTGTTATAGCCTTCACTTCCAAAAGTTGATATGAGACAACTCTTCTGGCCCCAATTTATCAATGACTGTGGTGAAACATAGTAACAGGTGCTCTCACTAAATGTATTAACTGATGTCTGTACATACCGTAACTTCAGGTTGGGAATTTCTCAGAGGAATTTCTGGTGTGAGCTATTGTTTGTTGCACCACTGACACAGAAATGATACAATTTCAGTGAAAGTCATAACCTGCTGACTGAGTCAACCAGAAAAGAGATGTGACTGGGCCACCAGGGCCACCTGAAATGGGTGCATGCAAAGGCAGTCAAGAAAAATAAAATCACTGATGACATGGTAAACTTGAAGAGAGTGATGAAAGTAGAGGATGGTCTTTGTGAATGCCCATGATCTGAAGTTGAGACTAAATAGGAGTACAAGAAATCAGTATATTGTTCCTTGGAAGCCAAACTGAAGAAACCTGCATGAAACTGGGAAGATACGGACATAAAAATATGTGTCAGTTAAATTTAAACTGATTGCAAATTAATCCATCTTAATTACAGGAAGCCTGACTGCCCATGCAGTTTTCACTCTGAATTTTCATGAATGTCCTTGTTCATCCAGCTGTGGTCTATGACGAGCCTGAGTTTTCAGTTGACTTTTTGGCAAAACGAGAAAATGCCTGGAGTAAAAAACCCGAAGAGATCAGCTTGTTATCTCTCTACCCTGCCCATCTATTGAGTAATGACAATATCTCTCTACACTGCCCATCTATTGAGTAATGACAATATCTCCCTACACTGCCCATCTATTGAGTAATGATAATATCTCCCTACACTGCCCATCTATTGAGTAATGATAATATCTCCCTACACTGCCCATCTATTGAGTACTGACAATATATCTCTACATTGCCCATCTATTGAGTAATGACAATATCTCTCTACACTGCCCATCTATTGAGTAATGACAATATATCTCTACACTGCCCATCTATTGAGTAATGACAATATATTTCTACATTGCCCATCTATTGAGTACTGACAATATATCTCTACACTGCCCATCTACTGAGTAATGACAATATCTCTCTACACTGCCCATCTACTGAGTACTGACAATATATCTCTACACTGCCCATCAAATGAGTAATGACAATATCTCTCTACACTGCCCATCTATTGAGTAATGACAATATCTCTCTACACTGCCCATCTATTGAGTACGTACAATATATCTCTATACTGCCCATCAAATGAGCTTGCCATATTTATGAATCCAGCTGGTATGCACCACAGCTTGCCATATTTATGAATCTAGCTGGTATGCACCACAGCTTGCCATATTTATGAATCCAGCTGGTATGTACCACAGCTTGCCATGTTTATGTATCCAGCTGGTATGCACCACAGCTTGCCATATTTATGAATCCAGCTGGTATGCACCACAGCTTGCCATATTTATGCATCCAGCTGATATGCACCACAGCTTGCCATATTTATGAATCCAGCTGGTATGCACCACAGCTTGCCATATTTATGAATCCAGCTGGTATGCACCACAGCTTGCCATATTTATGAATCCAGCTGGTATGCACCACAGCTTGCCATACTTATGAATCTCTGATAAATAGTCAAAACTTTGGCAACTAGTGTGGTGGTATATAGATTGGGGCCTACAGCATGAAATGATGGCAGTACAGATAATAACCCTCTGAAAAATACCCCATCTACCTGGACTTATAGGCCTGAAGATCATGCTCAGACGTGTTGGAAGGGGTGAATGCATAGGTGACTTACACCCACTGGACTGCTGTGAAAAGCATGCTCACCCATCAACTACAAGCCATTACTGGTGATCTGCAATGGTTGTCAGGACAAAAATTTCCCCCAAGGTCAGCAACTGTGTCATTGCTTCTAGCACCAGTCAATACATCTGCAACTCCTGAAGCATCTGAGGATGTGGGGAGGGCACCTCAGCAATCCTTTGTTTACTCCAGTTGACCGAATGTATTAGTCACTGTAGGCATAATATAAATCATGGGGGTGGGGGTGGCGAGACATGATTATGTCTTATGCTACATTGGCAATTCATGGTGTCATCTGGTGAAGGCTCTTTATGCATTGCTACAAAATTGTGGTCCAAATAAAGCTCATCCGTGTTATCAATGGCCTTAAACTTCTTGCCCTGGGATATTTCATCGCCCTTTTTCAACTGAAATGACAATACTGACAAAGATTCCTGGACATGTTCACATACAACAGCAGTTCACATACAACAGTAGGAGTGACCTGGATTAGGTTTGTGGTATTAGCCTTAACACCCATCAACTGCTAAAAACAACATTTGGATAGGAAATTTCAAATTGTTATGGTTGATCTTGGCAACAAACTCAAAACAGCATGACAACCTGGTTTTGGGTCGCTGACATACAACACTTACAAAGACATAAATGAAAAGGCAGTGTGTATGAATAAACAACCAACAATGAGCACCAACGATGCCATGTTAAAGCACAAGGTCAGAATAGTGACATCAGCAAATGTGAAAAGATTCACTAAAAATATTTATCAACGATTTAAAATATCATTGTAACATGTACTAACATGTACATTTATATTGTAATTTCAGATGTAATTACCATGCAGTCTGAAATAAAGAATTCTTCTTATCCTATCAAAACACATTAACACACTGTACTGACTTTCTAGATGGATGGGTAAAAAAATAAGTTACTCTTGGATTTAGCTAGGCCAAGCAAGTGAAAGCTCAAACTGGCAAACATCAAGGTGTTGGATAGCCACCTACAGGTGGTCTAGGGGAGGTAATCAGTAAGACTTTCATCCCTCTTTCAAACAGTATAGATGGTAAAGGCTAAATCTTTGTCTTTTGAGGATTTTTGTATTTGAATGGTAGAGGAGGAGTTTATTCCTAACATTTATGTGATCATGGAATTTTAATACAAGTGGCATGGTTTTAGTACATTACTTTGCTGTTTAAGAATATAACTAGAATTGAATGGGGTGGAGGAGGGAAGAGGGAGGAATTCAAAGATTCCTTGATTACAATATGTAAGTTAGGTATTCTTTTTAAAAGTAACTGTGAATAGTCTAATAAGGTCAAACTTCTTAAAAATTTGCACAATTTGTCATGTCTCTAGACATCTCTATTACAAGCAGTACACTCAGGGTCCCAGGTGGTCTAAAGTGCTCTCATTCATCAATCACTGCCATTCCACCTCTGTCCACAAGGGTTCGAGTCTTGGGCTCAGTCATTGTGAGTAAGTATGAAAGCTGCCAGTATCTTTCCATGGTGTGGTTGTTCTTGCCAGGTTCATCCTCTACAATCTATACTGCCTGTGATATACAGTCTATCTTGCACTGAGAAAGGGCATTAGACTCCAAAACAACAACAAAAACAAAGTAGTACATTCTTACCTTCTCCTAGCTTTTTTGATCTGGCTGATATCTTCTCGGGCATGGACCAGAGTATAGACTTGCCCTAACACAAATCCCCTGTCAGAACACACCTGCACAGTATTTAAACAGAGAAAACTGAATGTACACAAATTAAAAATATCCTTTGGACCAAAAGTTTACTTTCTTATCTAACATAAATGAGGCAGTCTAAAAATAACAATTGCCATTAGGAACAAAGTAGACTATGTTATTAATTCTGCCAGACTTAATCTGACAAGACAGTCACAAAAATTACAAGGCCTGGGCCTGAATGTTGAGCCCACAATTGAAACGCTGCTGTAAAATGAATGACCTTCACCCCAAAGTCAAAAGGTTAGGCAACCATGGTGCAAACTGAAATGTCTATGTTTTACAATAACTCAACAGTAGTATTAATGAAACCCATCAAAGGTTTAATGAATATAAACAAATAGATAATCTTAAACCAAACATTTTGCATATACCATATGTACTTACTTATAAGTCAATGTTAATTACTGAAAATTGTATTCATGCTTAGTAGAGATTGTCTTATAAGTGTGATACACAAAACTTTTGATAAATCTAGGGGTAATGTTGGAAGCACTAGATGTTTGCAAAAATACTGTAAATTCAAATATTTTACATTGACATGACTCTATTCCTGTTCAGAAACACATATATGATATGCACTGTGTTTATCAGATTAGAGTAGAGTTATGCAACTTTGTTTGACCTTAATCCCTTAGCTTTTAAAGGCAGCACCCTCTATATTTTCCCCACGCAACAACCCTTTGATTGAGCCATGAGACTGATACTATCTCAGTGAGAAGTAAGAAACAGTAGTTATTCTAACTCCCTGTGATCTTGCTGCACAACTGACATGTTTTCAGCTGCATCGCTGAATAGATTTCACAATGATGGAGGATTTCAAAATATTATCAGACAATGAGGACAGATTCTTTGACTCTGTACCAGATGACATTAAATAATGATATTTACTGGATACTGTGAATCACAAAAATGTGGACTTGGCTTTCATGGTTTATTTTGAAGAACATATTAAGTGATATTGTGAATTGGATCATTCTGAACTATTATTATGCATGTGACCTAAAATTGAATTCATGTATCATTTTATAAATGGATTAAAAATCAACCATTATGGATTTTAATGGATTTTATTACACTAGGATAGTCAAAATTCTAAGTTGTCAACTTATTTCAAACAAATTCCACTCAAAAATACAACTGCAATTTTCGTCCATCCATCCAGTTTGGCTTGCTTAATTTTCCAAAGTGCAACTCTAACTCAATGATAATAAATCAAACCTTCGGGACCCAAGATGCAAAATATACACCAAATTATAGGAGGGTCAAGAAATTGGCTTCTTATAGCCCTGAAAAGAGGGTGGGTCAACTTACAGTCAAGTGGACTTATAATCAAGTATATACGGTATATATGACTGTGATCGTGGCCCTAAGGTCACAGAGGCAAGTGAGTATGTTGCAAAATAGATTTTACTAGCTCCACAGTAATTTATTCCATTAACCCATTTTATCCTGAATACGACTACGGGCGTAATACCTCATTCTATCCTGAATATGCCTGTGGTCATAGTATCCCATTTTATCCTGAATACAACTACGGTCGTACTCTACTACGTATGTGTATAGCATCTCTAGAAACACGTGTTATACATTACACATATGTGTACTTTTTCACCAACACAGGATATGGTTAAAGCACGCATGCGCAGTGAAATTTAAAAGAAAAACGTGGTTGGAAAAGAAATTGTTCGCTTGAAAATCGATCAATAAAATGATGGACGACAACTCAGGTGTAAACATGAATGTTGATAGCAAGGGTAGCGACACTGAAGTTGACAATTTGGATGATTCTGATGATAATATTGACTTAAATGACGGGTTAGAATTGAATCAAGTTGATGAAAGATATAATGCATGGCTTCATGCACTTTTCGACAGTGATTCGGAGAATGAAGCTGACTTTGAAGGCTTTCAAGAGCAATGGGTCCGGGATGATTTTTCACCTCGGTTGCAGCCATGATCTATTATATTGTTATTACTGACATAGTAATGATGTGGACTTCAAAATTTGAACAAAAATTGTGCTGATTAATTACCTTTATCTTACTGAAAGATTTCTAGGATTAATTTGTGACAAGTTTCCATGAGAAACTGCATGCTGAAGTACATGTTCTAGAATGTGAAGTAAACAAATTGTTCCAGGTGTTTTGTTGTCCAATTTTAGTAAAATTATTATAACTTTTGAACTAACAGTGCTAGAAACTTCAAATTTGGACCAAAATACTAGAAATGGAATTATCTTTATTTTATTCACATATTGTTTGAGCATTTCGTTCATCTTCATGAACAAAAGATTCACTGAACATCATGTTAAGTTTTTAATTTGTTTTTTTTCTTTCAAGTCATATTTCAAAATACAGTTGTGAGCATGTACATTGGTAAATGATAACAAAACATATATCACCGTGTTGCAAATTTTATTACCTTTTCAGAGATACATAGTTTTATATACTTTAAAAAAGAAATAACAATGTTACAACGTTTTTAGTAAACATGGTGAAGGTCATCACAATTTCTGCCGCTGCTGCTGTATGATGCTCCGTTTTACCACAATGTATTTAGAACTGCTTCTCAGGAATGAGGCACTGCAGTTGAAATTGGTAAACAGGATAAAATGGGTTAATGAACAAAGGACATCGAAGGGATTACGAAAAATGGGTTAATGAAAATACTTAACCTAAATCTTAATGCAAAATTTCTCTGACTGCAACCTTGGCCCCAACGAAAAAGAAATCAAATGTTTTAGTAAACTATATTTCTCATGTTATGCATATTTAATTTGTATTATTTGTTGGCTTTTCTTAATGATTATAGTGCATTCAGACAAGGATATTTTGGACTAAATTATTGTGATACATAAAAAGTCTTAAGACATAAACACATTCCAGGCCATTGGCACATTAGCATGTATGAGACTACAGGCACATCAACACATTCAATATCAGAATTTATTTGGAATATCACTGGAATTCAATTGGAACTTTATATATTAGGACTTGTGATAGAACTTTTAGGACTATTTGGAATTTAATTCACAAGACTTTAAATTTTCACTTTGTATTCAAGAGAAATAAATTATTTGTTGAATTTTACAAAACTTGTTGGCTTTCACTCCTTTCTGTTATTTAGTTTAAGACCACAGAGTCATAACACTCTGATAATACGTACCTTATCACATTACATTAGGATAACTTTATCTGTTACCTCCAAATCCAGCCCTCCCAGAAACACTAAAAACATCTTTCTGTATGTGTGTGTGTGTGTGTGTATGTATGTATGTATATGTATATATATATATATATATATATATATATATACACACACAAAGAGAAACAACTCTTACAGGTCAACTCCCCTTTCTACCTGCTAGGTGGCTCCTGTTCTACATGGTTGGAATCAATTTTTACATGAGTGAAACTTTAAAGGATGCTTTCATTGTGGGGAAGGGTGGGACGGATTATCTGTAATGTGATAAGGTAAGTATTATATGAGAAATATAATTTACTAAAGAATTTGCTTTCTCAATCAAATACATTATCTGGTCACATTACATTAGAAGAATAGGTAAGAGGGGGATGAAATGTTGAGCAGCCTACCTCTACTTGTGTCACCCAATAGGAACAGGACTGCTCTGATAAAAGGATGAAGTTCTCATAAAGTCAGATTAGCACAACAAGAGACAATTTGCTTATACATGTGTGGGAGATCCTTGTGGCATTCCACACTTGATTATTGTCTTGCCATCAAAAGTTTTCCAGGTGAATCCAGCAAATGTGGAAATTTTATATCTGGGTCTAAGGCTGTACTTTCATCAATGGGGAGTGGTCACTGTTGGTACAGCTACCATTAGCCCAATGTGATTCAGGTCTCTCCTTAGTGCAGCCATGTGATGTGCATGGAAGCTAGAGAAGGCAGACTGGGCATGCCAGCCAGCTGACTCCACTATGTCCCAAAATGAGACATTACAGTCAAGGCCAGGCTGATGTAAGTCACTCGTATTTCATGAGCTGAAGTCTTCATAAGTGTACCTGATACTATGAGAGTTCAAAATACACTGATTAAATAACTCCTTTTATCCAAGTGGCCAGCACTTGTGGGGTTATGTTTTGCATTCCTGCCTTTAGCATTAAGATTAGTCCTTTACAGTTCATGCAGATACTGTTTGTGCATCTGAGGGTATGTACAGTGTCTTCAGTTTTGCTACTCTCGGCACATTGATCATGGAGATAACTGACAGGCAACAGCAACCCTTCCTCTGGAAGAAACCAGGTTATGTCATTAGAATAAATGAACCATCAGAAAAGAACAACTGCATGTAGTTCAGATCTATGGATACTGTATGTAGCTCATTCACTCTGCATGCTGAAGTATCATCATAAATTGAAAGCCTCATGTCTCATAGTTATTTGAGTTTGTTGGGGGTGGATGGTGGTTGAAACTCTGGCCATGTCAAAACCCAGGAGAGATTCCATTTGGGAATAAAGCAAGTGAGCTTGATAAGGATGTCACAACTGGCCACAAGTCAGAAATTACCTTATTGCAGCCAAAATCATCTCTTCCATGAAGTGTGAATGTATCTTGAAATCATGGAATTGTATCCCTTGATTGTGAAAGTGCCTAACTTCTTGTCTTCAGTGAGAAAAATTAAGACATTTGCCAATGAGGGAATGGGTGCTGAGTGGTGTGACGTCAGCGATGTGATAACAGTCATAGACAAAACACAATTTCCTTCTGTATGTCCTCAGAGTGGAGGATCCTCAGCCATCCTCTCCACAAATGAAGCTCCAAACTCTTTTTCAATCAGGACATCCCTGAAAAGAGCCAGGTGTGAAGCTTTTCTATTAGTGGTGATCTCAACTGCCTTCAACGGAGTGGAGATCGCTATAATCTTTTTGGGTGCATCGGTCACTAAACTGAGCAGATTGTTGATCAAGAATGTTTCATCTTAGGCGGGCAATCAGAGCTATTGCAGTCCATGCCCCTCATTTCTTAACTGTTTTCATGATCAAAGCTGATGGAGGGAAGGTGTATGGTGCTTACCTCCCGGATGATTAAAAGAGCATCAAAGTTGATTCTTCTGGGGATAGAAAAATGAAAAAGAAATGTCAAGCACTGGGTGGCCCAAACGGGCACAGACCTAATAGAAGGTTCTTGGAGGGACAACCAAAGCTGCCAACTTTCCAAAATAAGAACTCAAGAGATCTCCCACTTTCAAACATAAAAAATCAGAGTGTTTTCTCTCGTGACCTTAGACTTTAAATTCATTTTTACAATGATAACTGCAGTTTTTGTTCAAGACCAGCCATACTCCATTGCCGTTTCCGTATCAGGAAACATTTTTCAATATAATGTACCAGCATGATTGGCACAGCTCAATGGCAAATTGTGTTCAATGAAGAATGACATGAACAAGCATTCCACTTTAATAACGCTGTTACTCTGTGCTTTAAAACTGAAATCTAGCTTATTGCTTTATATGCAATGTACATTATCCTTATGTTTCTTTGTATCCCTGTGTTTCACTATGTCACTCTTCCCGCCATGAGAGATGAAGAAATCACACTGGCATGTGCTACAAAATGTGTAAGAAATACCTTTTCCTCAATTCCATTACACACAGGAAATCTTGTGCATAGCCCTTTTTAAAAACTCATATCTATTTGCTATTTTGATGAATGTTATTTTTATCAAATTTAACAAGACTGATGCTGAACAAGGAACATTGTACTAATATGTTCAATGCCACTGAGTGTCTGCTTTCTCACACAGAGTTAATAAACAGATGTAAATACTGTGCTGAGACATGGAATGCAAACTTACTATGGTACTGGGGGGGGGGTTTCCGCGATGATAAAATATGATGAAAAGTTATACTCCAAGTGAGAGAAGGCGAGTGTACATTAAAATGTAGGAGTCCCACACCTAAATCAGGAGGGATGTCAGCTCTGGACAACTCTGTAGAGGTATGTCACCACAACCAAATGTTCCATGTTATCAGAATTACTGAGAATGGCTTTCACTTCCACGAGGTTGAGATGAAGAGCCTCCTCTTGAAGCATCTATATGCCAATGATCATCTCAAGTCCAGTAGTAAACTGGAATTGTAACAGGTCCACCCCCCACAGTGTGTAGGCACAGGAACTGTAAGAAACTTCCTCACCTAAACAGTTTCTCATTTGCTGCTTTCTCTGATCCATGCTTTCAATGCATTTGGGAGAAAGACACTAAGTTAATATGAGTTAAGAGTTCTATATCTAAATGTACAAATTATTGATTATCAACCCTGAACTGCAAATGATGGAAGTAAGATTGTTTAAGTTGCAAACCAAAAACAATACTTACCCAGTGTTTTATCTACCCATGCGTCATGCGTCAAATATGCAGAATTTTCCAATCTGATGCACAAAAGTCGACGTCGGTACGTAAATTGACACACCCCAATGTTATGTTTTGCTGATTAACACAAAACAAAGGTTTGGTCTAAAAATCGTCGCCGGTACGTAAATTGACGCACTCAATGTTATGTTTTGCTGATTAACACAAAATAAAGGTTTGGTCTAACTACTTAATTGGCTAGATTACAAAACTCACTCAAACAGAGAAAACACGTGCACATCAGTTTCTCATGCTGATGTTATCATAATACATAGGGCTACAAATGAGTGTGGAGCCTGGAGCTGACTTTATGTGACCTGTAACTGTCACATCATTTGCAGCAACAGTATGTTAGAACCATAAATCACCACACACAAGAAAGAGGCGAAAAATAAACATGTGATTTTACTGTGGTTCTCACAAGAAACTATTATTTTATACGCATCCTTGTCAGGCAAAGAAGCAACAATTTCCATTCCCTCAACTGTATGCCTTACGTTGTTCCACGATACTAGCAGCGTTCGAATGAAAATGGCATCCAAGGTAAAAAACTTAAAATAGATCCGAAACAAATGAAATTATCATTTAAACCGTGTTTTTACAACCGACCGTCGATAATATTGTTATCGAACCAGTGGAGTATTCATCATCTAAAGATGAGGTAACGGTTACTTGAAGGTAAAACGTAATTTTGTGTAGCAATGGTTAAAAACATACAGCTGGCTACGTTTTCAAAAAAAGGTAAGTTGAGTTAAGAATGTGACAGTGAAGACGCCTTTATGTTTTGCCATATATGTACAGAGGCTAAAATAAACCTCAATGACCAAATGTGCCAAAAAACAATAACTTTCAGAACAGTACACTGGGAAGGCATACTGGGTTGCCAGAAAACAAACTGTTAATTGAAGGCAGAGGTCTTGCTAGGATTTTAAACTCATTTTGGTAAAAATTGGAGTCACACCAGCAAAAGTTGCAGTCCCCTCCCAGAAAACTATGCAAATTAGAAGAACTACTGGTTGCCACTGAGTTTAATTTTACATTCTTTCTAACATTGTCATAGCTCTTGTTTGTCCATCAGAGTGAGACTGAATTTTGTCAATCCAAGGAAGGTCTTATTCCAAGCACTAAGCTAGGCATCACAAACTTTTCTTACACTTGGCGACTGTCCCATCTGAACTTTCTGTTCTAACAACTTAGCTCTCTTCTGAATCTCATTACAATCTTCGTCAGTCTGCCGTTTAACTCCAAAATACTATCCAAATTTGTGAATGGCATTTTGTCCAAGTCTCAACATGTCTTGATTCCAAGGTCACATTCACTGCTTATTCCCCTACACTCGAAAATGAATATAATTATGAAACCTAAAGTGGTTTACTTCATGTACTCTTATAAATGACCACAAGTACATCTCTGGGTCTTTCTGCATCTGAATTCAATCACTGTAATATCAGTATATTTTCCCACCCAGCCGCCAGTCAAAGCCTTTGAACTTGCCACCCAGCTAATTGCATCATGTTCTTTTGACTTACTCCTATAATGGCAACATGTACATCAGGGGGTCTTTCAGCCACAGAATTCTGTCATTGTAAATATTAGCACATTTCTCCACCCTGCCACCAGTCAAAGTCTTTGAACTTTCTGCCCAGTTACTGCGTCATGTTCTTTTGATGTACTCTTATAATGACAACATGTACATCAAAAGGTCTTTCAGCCACTGAATTCTGTCATTGTAAATATCAGCCCAGCTAAGTGATCAATGCATTTTCTCACTAAGCAGGTGGCTGAAGCAGGACTGTCAAGTCTTTGAATTTTGCCGCCCACCTATTACATGTGTACGGAGGATCCCGCCAAAGTGATTTTCTGCATCCCAGATAAAAAAAATTAGCATCCAAATACGCGTGATCAAGCATTTCCAAGACCTCTGGAAGGTTCACAACACCAGGCAGATTTTAATGCAGTTTTACAAACAAGACATAGCAGCGAAAGTGCTACTTAAGTGTGTACACTGGCTGAGCGTAAAAGACATACCTTTTTTAAAATACAAATCTCTTTTTCATTTAATACACGACTTAACAGCTAAAGAAATTGATGCCATTGGCGTTTTGAAGAATTCCACCATTCAGCATGACTTGACTTCTACCTGTTCAGAGGTACTGGAGAGCCTATCAAACATTGTTGGGGATAGTTTTATACGTGACCTGCAAAATGCGTCATTTGTGACGGCAATGGCAGATGAAAGTACTGACATAGCCAACAATAAACGCCTTGTCATGTATGCTCAGATTATTTCTGATGATATGAAACCATCAACAAGATTTTTAACAAATATAGAATGTTCAGATGCTTCTGGCAAAGGAATTGACTTATTGGCTTTAGTCACATTATATAACTAATATTTTTGTTGTGTATTTAAACAATATAATTATTTTTTTAAAAACTACTTTATACTGATCATCAGCTTGAATATGACTCATAGGATTGGATTTTGACTCACTGTTTTTTGCCTTGATGAGTCAGATGACTTACATAAAGCCATTTGTAGATAAAACATTGCTTACCAAATGGTTTTGCAGAGTGTCATCCAAGAATGCCACCTTCTCTGTGGAGTATGTTCTGAAATAGGATATGACTTGGTCTAACATCATATTGAAGGTCCAACTTCAACACCTTGGTTGATGCCTTCTCCTGCATGAACAATTCTTTTGATGCATTTGGGAGGAAATGCCAAGTTGATATGTGTTACGGGCTCCATACTTACATGGACCAAAATGTTGAGAAGGTGCAAGGTCCAACTTCTCTACGTAGATTATCTATCAAACAACTAGGGAAGTAAGGTTGTTCATGTTGTGAACAAAAAACCGAACTTATTGAATGTTCTTGTGGTGCATCATGCAGGAACATTACTGTTTCTGCAGTCTACATTCAGAAACTCTTAGTAAAGGCACAAAGGCTTAGACTCAGACTATATGAATCAATAGTACACATCAGAAATGTCAAGACTGATCAGGTACTCATTGCATCTCTAACACAGGTCTCAATTGCTGCAGGACTTGACCAGAAATGTTCTGTAGTAGAAGCCCTGTTTGTGCAGCCTTTGTACTCTCTACACCACCCTATACATGCAGAAAATTTATTTTCTTGTGTAAAAACACCTCCCTTCATGGGATAACTTGCGAGTTCATTCATGTTGAGTCAGGTGGATTGCCAGTGTGTGGGTGATGGTGTAACACTAACAATTGATGGAATATCTGGGGAAGGAGAAACTGTATTCCCTTCCCTCCAATTCTGCCCGTGAAAATTGGGGCATATATTAATGTCTATAATTTGCTTGTTCACAAGAAAAGAAAAACAAACCTGCTTCCTCAACTCCTCAATCTGATACATTAACAGAAGTGAAGCACCAAAAGGGAGGCAATGCATAAGAACAAAACAATTATCGTTAATGGCTTTTTTGGACAGACAAAAAAAAATTGTCAGATACATGAAGTCAAGTAGGAAGGAAGTCTAGACAATGTTCCTCTATAAACTTTGATGTGGTGTTAAAGACTTGTCAGTAGTTAATCAACATCAGCAGCAGAGGGGGTGAACAGACCAATTTGCCTGAGACCTTATTTATGAAAAATAAAGCTTCGTACGAAAATGAAATCTCAACTTCAATAACGTTAAACCAGCACCTCTAACTTTGCCTTGTAGGAAACCCTGTTGGGTTAGCTTATTATGTTACTGCGATGACGAAGGGTTTTGTATTTCATTTTTTACGTGGCTGCGTTTACGTGTTGGTCACTCACTGTTGGTCGCACCCTCTCTGCTGCTGTGGTTTTTATCCAAATATTGTATCAAGTCTGTTACGATATCTTGACCTCGGATCATGTAAATTTATTGTTATAAAACCAAACGGGGTAGCTTGCGCTTTTGAAAAAAAGTGTTTGAACTTAATCATATCCATGTCCCCTGAACACCAAGTATAATAAATATTTTGCAGCGTATGATTATCAACTCCGTTAAACACAATATTACAGTTATCTCTGATCACTTTTGGAATTTGTGTATAACGCTGGGTAACATAAATCACGTCTGTATTTTTATGTCTACCTCGAGAAAATATCCTGGCTGGATTTGATTGTTTGTCCAGCATGACATCATCGTATACTACTAAATTATTAATATTTCCATCAAGGTCATCTACAGATGGCGCTTTATCAATATCAGTTATAAAGTCAATAACGTCACTGTCTTCATTTAACGATTTTGCATTTTCATTAAAATCTATAAGTACTTCATAGCATCGCTGATCATCTACAGATGGTGCTACTAAATACAATTTATCCCACTTCTGCCATCTCATTATCAGATTAAGCAATAATTGTGTTTTGCCTGATCCAGATGGACCTATTATTATCATTCTGATAGAATTCGGTAGCGCTGGGTGATGCTTGACTGGCTCTTGTTTTCGTGTTGCTGAAAAGTCAATTATATCCATATAATAAATAATATGAATTTATACTGTGTTCGATGCAGGGCAGCCACGTCCACCACTGGATTAACAACAATAATAACAACAAAAAAAAAACATGCTCTGACAGGTAAGTGTGAAAAGTGTGGCACAAAAACATATAAATTTATTTCAAACATAGTGACGGGAGGTGATATTGCTGCTTCGTTGGGAAAATTACCAGGGGTTCCATGGGCGAAATATCCCGGGAAAAAACACTTACCGGGTTGTAATTATTGTGGGCCTGGAACTCAACTTGATATCCAACTTGATGATCAAGATCAACCGCGACCTGGAGAGTATCCCGTAAATGGAATCCATCAGGCATGTTACATTCACGATATTGCTTATCGAAATAAAGACTTACAACAATGACATCTCGCAGATGTGAAATTAATTCATGCCATAAATAATGTAAAAAATAAATCACTTCAAGAAAAATTAGCTGCTTTTCTGGTAAAAGCTGGTATGAAAGGTAAAATAATGCTAGGGGCTGGGTAATTAATTATATGAATATTATAATGGAGACCATTTATTATTCCCTAAGAGGATATTGGAAGGGCAAAGCAGTGATTAGTAAACTTGCTGAAGCAGCAAAAGTATCACGTGCTGTTGCTGCAGCGTGGTTAGCATGACAGGCATTATGGCAAATCTATCTACATCCGCCTAAAAAAATTCAGTAGGCATATTTTGATGTCAGCGTCCTCAATGAAGTTCATGAAGCAGATATTTTGTTTTTACCGCACGATACTATTAAAACACGTGGACATAAATCACGCACATACAAATACGCATTAACTGTCATTGACGTTGCAAATAGATATAAAGAAAGGGAACCATTATCAACAAAAACAGCATCTGACGTTGCATCTGCGTTTGAACGAATTTATCAACAAGGATCCGGACCACAAGGTGGTCTACGATGGCCACAGTTGCTACAAGTTGATCCTGGCAAAGAATTTCTTGGTGCAGTATCATCGCTGATGAAAAAACATAATGTCAAAATCAGACAAGGACACATTGCAATTCTTCGCGATCAGGCAATAGTTGAACGATTTAATCGAACACTCGCTGAGTGGTTATCTGGATACCAATATGCAAAGGAAATAATTCATACAGATACAAGATCTCGTGAATGGGTTGCAAGATTACCAAATGTGATAGCTGCGTTAAATAATGAGATTATTCGTGCAACTTCTATGAAACCTATTAATGCAATTACAAAGAAATATATACCCCGTAGCGATGGTTACGGACAACAACGTGACTTTTCAAAACAACCAGTGTTAGGTAATGTGACTGTCAGGTATTTATATGAACCTGGTGAACTTGAAGGGGGTAAAAAAAGAGCAACTGATCCTATCTGGAGTGTGACCACACATAAAATTTCTAGCGTGGTTAGATCCACTGGTAGACCTGCCATCTACAGACTAGATTCACCTGCTCCTCAACGTGGATTTGTACGTGAACAATTACAAGTAATTCTGAGGACACAAAGTTACCACCGCGTTCACTTTTGTAAACTAGCGCCTCGACGTCAATTGCATTCAAGACATGTCAATGTGACATTATCACATGTATGACCAAGATCACTATTAATTCTATCCACGGTAAATTGTTTTGGATAAATACAAGAATACTTCCATAACATGTGACAGTTACAAATTACACAATGATTATTCTGTTGTTGTTTTAGCGTCATAATAAATTCAACATCGATATCAAAATCACAATTATTTTTTTTTGTCACATTGCTTATAACTGGATAATTTTTTTCTTATTACGCCAATAACACCTTCAGTGTCACTAACAGTTTGATTATTATTTTCTGTGCAGTCAATGACAACTCTATGCAGTTGAGATATTCTCCTGACTCTAGATACTGCGAGATAAACTAAATCTGACCACTCGATTCTGTCATCGACAATCCAGATATTTGTATCAGTAATAGTTAGTCCTTGTGACGAATGAATCGTTATGGCATATCCCAATTTCCACGGTGAGTTATTCATACTCAATGCGCTTTCAACAACATCAATATCAACCAAAACAATATCATTCAATACAAGATTTTGTTTTTCATTTGTTCCTGGAACCTCAACTTCAATATTCTGTCGTCGAGTATCTGCTGGGCGATAACATAATGGTACAGGTAACGCTGAAAACTTTTCTTTATGTAACAGAAATAATTTCTCTTGCAATTCATCACGAACTATTTTTCTACTCACAACTATTAAATCATTTGGTCTCCATAAATTCCAAAAATCATTTACAGGAGTTTCCGGAATTATTTCACGCATTATCTCACATTGTATTTTATCTGGCTGTAGTCTGATTAATCTTTTAAATTCTTTCAGAGGTTCATCAATAGCTTTATGATCATCATTTATTTCTTCATAATATTCCACAAATGATTTTAACCACTCGTGCGGAGACTGCCCAACGAAAGGTAGTGGTTGACCATGATCACCGCACATTATCACAGCAGTATTTTTCGTTAATAACCAATCAAGAAATATTTTTAATGTTTCTAACGATACTGTACAAATCTCATCCCAGATGATGATTTTCGGAATATATTTCTCACCCATTCGCTCAGGTGTCCACGTATCTCCACACCATCTGAAGAAACTATGGTATGTACATGATTTTACTCCTTGTTGTTTTATTTCTCTGGCTAGTCTGTGTGTAGGTGTCAACACAATCATATCTAAACTCCGAAATAATTCAATCGCACGTGTTGTTTTACCAGAACCTCCAGATCCATGGAGATAAATGGTTTTATATCTAGACACGGGATCAAATACACATGGTGATGCTTATACTGGTATTTGATTGTCATTACCGTAATATGTCTCCGTGATGTTAACGTCAGCTGATTCAGAATAATCAAGTATACTTTCTTGTTTTATTCGCCATGATCCCCATTCGCCGCTACCGAGTAACGGTTTTACCAAATCCACGTACGCGTTATTTATATAAAATGAATCCATAGTAATTCTGACAGCGTAACAAGGAAATCTATTTATCATCGATAATAAATTTATAGAAACGTAAGCGAGCATAGAAGATCTTAAATGAGCAAATTGCGGTGATTCACCATCGATATAACTCACTATTGTACCTAGTTTGGTCCCGTCTGACAAATAAGCATTACTTCTGCTTATAAATATTCCTTTGTTCGTTGTATCAGTAATTATAAAATCTAACTCAGCATCATCCATGATTAATCTTGTACAATGTTGTTTATGATCATATGATCCTCGTTGAGTAAATTTACCGATTATTTTTCTACCGAGATCTTTTGCAACTTTATTTTCATAATCAATTTTATCCCAATCTTCATCTGGTGAATGTTTCTTTTGTTGTGGTAACCAAACTTGTTTCTGCGGATGATATGATATAATAGCTTCACTTACACTCAACAACACTAAGATTTCAGTATCAAGCATGTATCATAATAGCACTATTGGAGCCCAATATTTTTCTGAGAAATGTCTAGCAAACCACGCATAAACGATCGGATGAAGATTATTACGAAACTTAAATGATTTTACACAAGCGAATCCAGTTAAATCAAAATCAGGTAATGGTCCATTTATCGCAACTCTTGTCATTTCAAGTGTCGGATGTCCAAATCTTTTGAAATATTCAGAACAGTCTCCGTATCCAAGAAAACTTCCAGGATAACACGCAACCATATCAACCGATATAACTTTACAATGATCGTATTTGGTATTCCATAATCTGCCATGTCTGTATTCGACACAACTGTGCTGGATGTCTTCAAGAAATTCTAATCGTGTCGGTTTCCATGAATTTTTATCTTGAGCAAAGTGAGCAGCAACTGATGGAACTGTAAAACAATCATTTAGTAATTGTTCAACTTCAACATCATCAGAATTATATTCACGCCAAAGGCGTTGTGCAAGATTCTTCATTTCTTCATGGAGAGATTCTCTACGGTAAATCTCTCCATTAGGTTTTACAAATTGATCGTAATTCATGGATTCTGAACTCTGAAATAACCAAACAGATACAGGGTCGCTCTTACTGATATCGCTGATAGCATCAAATATATAATCGCTATAAAATTTAACTGTCCTATCTCGTGGAAATATTGTTACAGCATCAGTCCATGCATGTGCGTTATGATCAATGATTGTTATTGGAGCTCCTCTTGATGGATATTTTGACTTATATATAATCTCTCCAGTTAGTGTTTTTACTGTTATTGGAAATTTTAATTTTTTTTCTAGCTTAGCAACGTCACTGATAGATGCTCCGGTATCTTTAACTGTCTCTGCCCACTCATTTATTTTTGTACGTCTTAGATCAGTTAAACCGTTTCCGCATATTGCTTTTGAGAAATGTTCCATAACTCTCTCAGCTACGCAGTTTAGTCTCCTTGACAATTTCATTGGTTTGAGATTATCAATGCTAGGTTTATTATTTAGCGGATATATCGCGTAGATAACCGCCGTGACAGGATACGCTCGTTCATAATATGGTTTATCAATACCAGTCAATATTCCTGGTTTTGATTGTTTATTTAATGTAACAGTATTATTTCCAGTATGAAGCCGTATGGGTTCACGTTTGTCACGAATAATCCAAGTATCATCATCTGTCTGCACAATAAATTTTACTAGAATAATATATCTCTGATTGTCGAGATGGTTAATAATATTTTACCTCGTTCGTCACTCATTCTAGTGTCAACAACACCAGCAATGTTGTCGTTCATAATCCTGAATGTCGACCAAGTATGAGCCACGCCATCATTGCGAAATTCTTTTTTACCTTCAAGGATACGATCAGTTATATCGCTATTTATCAAAGCCAGATCTTGCATCGAAAAATTAAATTCAGATTTTGGTAATTTGTCAAGATCAAATCTTGTGGTGGAAGATTAAATTGTGGATAATCTCTCAAATTCCTCCATACTATATTTAAAGCAAATATATGTTTAATTAAACTTTAATTATATATATAATGATTCAAACAAACAACCGATGCAGATGGCTTATGATTGGTTATTCAACTCCTTGTAATAAATCATGCGTAAATGAATTTTGTGGCCAACATAAGCAAAGCTATTGTAGAGGTAGTCTAGGACCAAAACCGTGTTTACGATGCGGTGTTGGGGTCAGAGGAGAAACCCAGTTGTGTGTAAAGTGCGGTGGTAAAAGATACAGACAGCTGAAACGATATTATGATAAGAAGTCATCAGGTGAATCCCCTATAAAAACCACTGAAGACTATCTGGCCAGATTTCAAAATAATCATTTAGACAAATAATATTATATATAAATGGAGCAAAGGGAATTTGCAGAGCACCCTATCATTAAAAATTATGAAGCGTCTCGTGATGGTGTCATCAGAAATTGTCAAAGGAAAACACCAGTTGGTTATGTTATTAATACTGGATATATCATGTTTACTGCTGGAAATAAAAAGTATCTATCTCATCGATTTGTCTTTGAATGTTTTCATGGGGTCATCGAAGATGGACTTGTAATTGATCACATAAATTCAAACCCGAAAGATAATGATTTATCTAACCTGCGGGTTGTTACACAAAGTCAGAATTCTGCACTTGGATATACTGGTATTAATTCTAAAATTCCTAAGTCGATTATATCCACTAATATAGATACTGGTGAAGAGAGAATTTTCCCATCAATGAATGCGGCTGGGAAATATTTTGGTATTTGCCATGCTTCAATATATCGTGCTGCAAATAATATTACTAAATCAGCATTTTCGAAAAAAATTTGATCAAAAAACTACATTCCGGCATATATAATGAAGCGAGATAAATCCGTCATCGCTGATAGAGCAATCAAGTAGTTGTCTCCCTTTTTTTTGTTATTGCCTATACATGACCACACATTTATATTCAGTGATAAGAATCCGTCATCACTGATAAAGTAATTGAGCAGTTATTGTACTAGTCTAATCGTAATGCTTAAATATCTCTTCAGTCCAGATATCTCAACTATATGGAAGTATTACCTGCAGAAAATATATCCTCAAACAAACATAAAAACCTCAGCCGTGATATTATATCATAGGCCGATATTGTACACATATCGATCGCAGCAGACTACATGTATCATTGTTACTATACTGAATGAATGTATGCAGTTCTGCAGTAGGCAGAATATATTGGAATAATATCGATCCATGCATTCATTGCTAGATAGTTCTGCCTTGACTGCATGAAGAGGCTTGAAAATACAGTATTTTAACAAGGCAGAAATGGTAGAAATGTGTAAAATTGCAGATTTTATTCAGAATCAGAATATTCTTTCGGTGTAGAAATTTGCCGTCCATAACATTGTCACGGATACTAGTAAATACGAGTCCAGAGTTATCACGTGTGAGACAGTGCGAGTAGTTATATACTTAAATTTAACTATATATTCATAAGAGCTCCGATAGCCGTGAGGTTAAGGCGTTTGTGTGTGGATCCACTAGTGTAAATGCTGCGTGTTCGAGTCTCCAAAAATGCTAAAGATATATTTTCTTGCATTCAGCGACAGATGCTATTGTAAATGGGGGTGCAAGCAAGCCCCATGAGATTTCATGTACCCCTCACCATGTTGAACAACGTGGTGAGTGCAGTTTTGCACTTACCCCGGGGTTTGATTTTGGGGGGGGTACATGAAATCGCTTGCGTCCCTAAAATAAACAGCAGGGTGATGTGAACTTGCGACCTTGCGACCTCATTGAAGGGTACCCACATAGGGGCATTCAGAAAGAATACCCGCCGGACCAAAAAGTCTCAATAAGGTGCCTGTGGACCATAAGACAGGTCTTAACCATGAAGAGTGCCTGTGGGCCATAAGAAAGGCCTTTACCAAATAAAAAAAAAATAAAAAAAGGACTCTTAGGATCTTATTGGTAAAGGCTTTACCGGCAAAAGGGACCCCAGTGGAATGGTAGACTGAGCGTCATCGCTGCTGTTTATTTTTGAATTTATAAAATATATTTTTATTTTTATTCAGAACATATTTTTATATTTATCTGATTCAGAATATATTTTTATTACAAATCTGATTCAGAATATATTTTATGAATCAGAATATATTTTTATATTTATCTGATTCAAAATATATTTTTATATTTATCTGATTCAGAATATATTTTAAATATTTTATCTGATTCAGAAATACTTTTATTATAATAAAATTTTATTTTTTATGAAATTCAGTCAGATTTTCTAAATTTGATAGGTAAGTTACCTAACAATATTGTGACTTTGATCATGTTTTCTGAATTTGATGGGTATATTACCCGTCAATATTGTGAATTCAGTCTGATTTTCTGAATTTGATGGGTATATTACCCGTCAATATTGCGAATTCAGTCAGATTTTCTGAATTTGATGGGTATATTACCCGTCAATATTGCGAATTCAGTCAGATTTTTTAAAATATTTTATTTTTATTCAAAAATATATTTTATTCAGAATATATTTTTATTTTTATTTAAACAAATAATTTATAATATAAAAAGTAATGAACCATGAAAACATCACATCATTTATTACTGCTATTAAGCTATTACAACACAGTGGCATGAAAATATCTGATGAGCTTGATCCTGAAAAAATAATGAGCGATTTTGAATCATTACAATTCAAAAAATTAGAAAATAGATATACGTTGCCCTCTGATTATAGATTCATAAAGTTAATTCAGCAGGCGATGTTACGATCACTGGCGGCAATCACAGATACGCAGGTGAAATTATTTGTTCCTCTTTCACGGGCCATCGAAAAGGTTAGGTCAGAATTATCTCACGAATACAAAACGAAAAGAATTGTACACGCTTGTATAAAACAGCTGAGAGATATCATGGCGATGACAGAGTTGATGAACAAAGATGCAGAAGAATTACTGGCTAAAGATAAAGACGAGTGTGACTTTGATCATGGTGACTATAGTGACCATAGTGATGTTGATAATGAAACTAATATTGTCACCTGTAACACTGTGAAACCGGGACAATTCATTTCTGATCCTTGACAAAATCACAAGTAAAAAAAAATATTTACCTACCCCTGACGACACAAAGTGGCGAATCAGGACAATCATGTTTGAAATGTATCCTTGATAAAAGACGACTATGACATTTTAGATAAACAACGTTGATTGGTTCTGATACAATCAAATAACCTGGTGGGACTTGATGTGTGAATGAGTAGAGAATGTATCCTTGTTGGGCCTGGTTGGATTTATCAGTGTCAACTTGATAACTGCCGTCAATGACGTCACATACTAGATTGACAGCGATCGTTGATGTGATCGCGATGATGCCCGGTGAGACATGACGGCCTTCGTTGTATGGATTATTATTGTATCGGAGGATACTTGGTGGTGGTACTATTTTTTTCCACAACGTGAGGCTTTTTGGAAAGTAATCTTCGATCACATCGCTGAGTTTCTTTTTTAATTTGGTTATATCAAAATCCGGTATTACAAATGTTTGAAGTTTATCTGCAGTTATTTTGTAATAATCAAGAAATAATTGTATAAGTTCCATCTGAAAATCACTTTTATAATCATAGATGAAATTTGCGATAAAAATTTTATTGATGAAATACATATCTGATCTAATCTGATTTAAATCTGTTATTGTTTTGATAATTTGTTGTTTTGTATCATCGCTGTAAAATTGCGACAGTGACAAAAATAGATTTTTTAAATCAGTAATTTTACGATTATAATCAGCGATGATAGCCGTAGAAATATTTTTAATTGGTGTATCATAAAAATAAAACTCTTTAGGGTTTTCTTTTTTTTTGCTTGTAAAATTGAAATTGAAAATATCTTATATCTGTTCTACGAGCAATGATATTATCGATTGAAGGATACTCTGTTCCGTCGGTGTCTGAAATAAATGATCTATCTACTATTTCAACATGATCGGTAAAATATTTTGGAATTGTTGTGAATCTTAACTCGGCTGTGGGAAATTCATCTCGACGTGGTTGCAGTGGACCTGTATATGGAGGCTCAATATCAGGCCAACCCAACACTGTCCTCACCGATGATTGATGTATGTCAACGACGTAGTCCGGCGACAATATTTCAATCGCCGACGACAACATTGGTTCGTGGACGGTGATAGCGATCTTGGTGTCATCTCCAGTAATCAATTTAATTCTGCGCTGAAATTCTTCATTGATTTGTTCGATTTGATAACTTCCCGTGGGTACGCTGACTACTTGCCAATCTGGTGTTGCGTCGGATTTATTTTTGTTTGCAAATACTAATGAATTATTCGGTTGTAGTCCACCGAATGATTTTGACCTGATGTTGGGCCAACTATAATAAACCCGTAATTGCGCCAACGCTATCTCGGATGTTGGAATTGCAGTTGGAAAATTAATACTGAATTCAGGATTAGTTGAACTCGCTGATATCATTGTGGTTCTTACCGGAGCAGTATTAGTGACGATCTGTTGTAATAATTCCTGCGATCGTTGATCGAACGTTGTCGTTATTATACTATTATTATTTTAAATCACCGATGGTGTCGTCGAATACTTCATTGTAGATTTTTATTGCAATACTGAATTCTTCATCAGATATTATTCCATCATTAAGCGACGAAGAAATCATTAATGATAATTTAGAGTATGCGGTCATTGCTGTGTGTAATTTCATCGTGTACTCGTTCAATTTTTCATTCGTGCACGTATTTATCTTTTTCTCGATAATATTAAATATTCCAGCAATCGAAGTTGACAATGAAACAATAATTGTTACAACGATCAGCGCTGTCATCGTCAGTGTTGATAATACTACGCCGGTTCCAGCAACAATCGCGGAAACCAAATAAACCATGATATCAACGACAACCACACGTCTACGTTATTTCTTTATTTTTGCTGTATAATTATCGATGATGGTTTTTAATTTATTCTGCCATGTTATTACTTGATCGTATCTGTATCTGTTAACATCTATCATTATACTTAATTGTTGTTGTCTAAGACAGTGATAAATTCCAGACACCACCAGTAACGTCTCGGGGGTATTTCCGCTGATGTCAACGTAAATGTTTCTTTGGTGTCCTTGGTTACCATCACCAGTAGAGGATTATGATATACATTCCGCGATGATGAAGTGGCCACAGTAATTTCCCAACCATGCATGGACAGCCTGTATAACCCAGTTACTTCTGTGGTATATTCGAGAGTGTTATCGCGCGGTGTCCACGTTGATACCCCAGATGCCACCGTGTACGTGATGTTGCTAATTTGTTTGTGTGGAATTTTAATCAGATTGGTTTTTTGAACGATACTAGGAATTCCGCTGACAATATCACTGAATTTTGTATTTATATCTTTGAGATTTATGTCAACGGTTGGTGGACTTCCAAAGAAATCTTCAGCGGTTTCATTAAGTTTTTGAAAATTTTTACGAGTATTTGTAAACATATTTACATGAACGTCATACTCGGCTCGAAGTGTATTTACTTTATCATCGGTAGGAATATTTTTATCATCCTCATATTTTTTTTGTTGCGGCATCTTCATCACCTGCTGGTTCTCTTAAAGCAACGATTTTATTTCCATTTATGTTAAGTTCACCTGTCATTGTATCACCTGCGAATTTTAAATGATCAGAGACACTTTTCTTAATTTCATCTCTGATAGTTGCGATTGATACATTTGAGTCTCTGAATCTACCACCGTCAGTAAATACTGGAATATTGTCCATCGTAGCACCAAGAACTCTACGAATTATATCGATCCACTTGATATTACTCGTCTTTAAGGCACCGAATTTATCCTGAAAAATAACAACTTCGTCTCGGTCAACTCCACATAAATTCATGATATCAGCAAGATTGTCTTTGGTGGCGTATTTTGTTAAATCGATATCTTCTTTGCTCTTGCCAGTTCGAGCACTAGTAGAAGATCTTCCATAAATATCAACCATTATATTTACCAACATCTGTTCAAAACATTTATGCGCGGCTATGCCTGGTGATGGTATATTCGTGTACAGTTTTATGAGGTGGTTTTGTTGATCTTCATACAGCATCAAGTACAGCTAGTGCTTCACGGCCACATATCGGTGGATCCGTTAACGTTTGTGTTGGTAGCGTTGAATACCAGATTGGAATACTTTGAAGTCTGTCGATATACTTCAAAAATTCTTTTGGTGGCGCCAACCCATACGAATCAAAATAAACAATTCCACGTGGATCAATTGCATATGCAACCCAATGAGTGCCACGACCAGAGCTTTTATCGAGATTAATAATACCTGTTTCTGACAGATTTGGATTTTTTTGTAATTGATCACGCATAAAAACACCTCTAAAATTCTTTATATTTAATCGCGCAGCAGCATCAAGTAAATCAAAATTCGATAGTGGAACTATTGTTGAGTCCCTGGAATTCTTAATCCTTTTCCCCAAACGTTGTTTGGTTGAGACCCTGGAAGTCTCAGACCGTGACCTCGTCGTCGTCTTTTTTTAAATCCTTTTCCTGTTGCTTTCTTTAATGCCATTCCAGCAGCTGTCCCAACTGCACCTAACGCAGCAGCTTTTGCAACAGCTGGAGTGGCTGTGGCTATTAATGCTGGAATAGCTGCGAGAAGTGGAAATATTCCTCCAGTTTTAATAGTATCCTTGATTGCACCCACGGAAAGATTTAATCGTATTCCTTCATTGGCGTGTTTAGCTTCGTTGAATCTCTTGAACTGACTCTCGGTCAACGATAATCTATTTGCACCAGACATTTGATCGTGTTTTAATGTTATTTTTGTTCCGCATCGTGATGCCGACGACAACTGTAATAGTTTAATCTGACCTGGGGTCAGACTGACACTAACATGATGATATGACATTTATGATATATATTTGACTTCTAAATACTGATTTAAATCAGCGCTTGCATATTCTCTACGGGAGCATCAATGACTCTCATGCGGCCAGTAACACCTTCAAGTATCATTGTTTTATCAGATAATATAATGGCGATTGCTCTGTAATTAGAAATTTCTACGATATTTCTGTTAACACGAGCTCGAAAATGTATATCTACAACAGATTGTCTGGTTAAATCTAAATGTTCCAGCGAAAAATAATAAACTGGATATAAGGTTGTAAAATCTAACTGTGATATTTGTAAACCAGAATCAATATTTTGAACACGTCCCATAAACGACATCAGTCGATGATACGCACGGGCTACATGATTTTGATCAAAATTCAATAAAATATCCTTGGATGGTTCTTGATGTTCATTTATTCTTAAGGAAACCTCGGAAACACCAAGTTTGTCAAATATCATAATGCTACGTATTTGACTATTTACTCATGCATTATTTTGAAGCGCAATGAATATATGTCGCGGTGCAGAAATACCTTGCTGAGAAGCTATTTGCCATGTAAATAGACCATTAATTGCACTTTGAATAGCATCTGTGGTCATTGTTAACCATGATAACGTCGATTTACCACCTTGACCCATAAAAGAGAGTAGACGGTCTTCTTCAGATATTGTTGGAGTAATTACTGGCATCCACAATGAAAGTTCTGTTAGTACTACTTTACCATGAAGTGCCGCAGTTGCACCTGCATCAGCTCCTTCCACGTGCCATACTGCATCATCGTCCATGGCTTTTCTTACAAGTACAACTGTGTGCTTAGCTCCAAAAATAACTTTTCTAACATTTCTGCAGAATCCAAAAATATGTGATAATGGAATTGCACATGAAAACATTCTATCCTTTAACATTGACTTACGTGATACAAATCCTAAGTTGAAATTTGCATTCATTGATATTACTGCGGAAGTTTCTGCGGTTCCTGCAGCGTTTCTTACATTACCTGTAGTTACATTTTTGTGACTTGGATGATCAGAAGTGTCCTTGGTAAACATCATTGATGGACCAGCTGATCTTGAATAATCGTTGCTGTATTGCGCAAGACCAAGTATCGTCGTGGCAACGTCAACATCTTTTTGAATGGATTCAATATTTTTTCCATCAATCATGTACGTGGCACTGTCAAACAACACCATGATACTGTTGTTAACAAAACCAAAACCAACATCGTTATCGTATTCAGTGTTATCCGCTTTAAAAATTTTATCTTCAACTTCAATAAATGCTTCAGCGGGCAAGAAATACCTACTCGTATCTTGAACTTGTAATTCGATTCGTCCACGCTGATCTGGAATTCGAGCGTCATAAGAATAATATTGATAATCATGGACAGACTCATCCTTGAGAACCGGTGCGTCCATGTCAAATGCGGGATCAGAAATATATTTGAACATGTTATGTTATTGATCATCATCTAATACGAAGACCACTTCGGGGGAGACCACTCCCCACTATCAGACTTGCTGCTACATTTTTTTCCCCCTCTTCAGCTAACTCTGCTAGTTTTTGATTTGCAGCTTGATTTATTATTTTACTAACACTTGCAGGCATCACTTCAGTGCTGGGTAATTTTACTGGCTGAGGTCGGACCGCTTGCGGTCTACGTATTAATCATGCTAGCCTATCCTTGATTGCAGAAAATGCTTTACTAGTAACGTCACCAACAATACTAATACCTTTTTCCCGAATAACGTCAACAGCTTTCGTACCTAATTGCTTTATAATCGGTACTGCTTTTGGGGCTATCCTCGAAAATAAACCCTTAACAACATCACTGATTCCATCTCCGTAAAATGTTTTTTATACAGGTAATCTTGAATTTACCACCCTGACCATAGTTGGTCCACGTTGAGCAGCGTGTATGATCATCTATTATAATAATAATATCTAACTGTTTAATCAGTGACTTAGTCAGGCGACCTTTAGTCGCTATAATAATCATCGGTAATTTCATTAATGAGTGACCGATACACGTTAATATCCATGATACCACTGGTAAATAATCGTTGACAAATTGATGAGATTTCGTTTGTGATTTCAGGAGAATTATTAGCAGCTCATTTTCCATCGATTAAAATTTCTAATCTATCCACGTCGGCAAGGACGTTGTTAGGACACGTAACAAGACTACTTCCAGCTGTTGTATTAATACCACTTCCAGTTGCGCCTTTATCGGGACCTGATAAATCTGAGGATTCTCCTGGGGAATAAAATACTTCATCCAGTGATAAAGTAGATAATTCTTTTTGTGGTTGTTGTTGTTTAGATGATAGTCGTTGTCGTCGTTGTTGTCGTTGTTGTTCTAGTTCTTTTTGTCATTGTTGTAGTTGTATTAGTTGTTCTTGTTGTTCTAGTTCTTTTTGTCCTTGTTGTGTTAGTTGTCGTTGTTGTTGTTCTAGTTCCTTTTGTCGTTGTGTTAGTTGTTGTTGTTGTTCTGGTGGTAATTGTATAAACGAAATATAACTATCTATCATATGAATATATTCCATATATCTTGGATCGCTGTTTTGAGCTTGATCAACATCGTAATATATATGATATATCCATTTATACCAAGTATCGCGACTTATAGGATCATTGGCGTATTCAGGTTTTAAAAACTGTTTTCGGTTCTCATAACCTTTCACAGCACTTGCAACTAATTGGTTTATACTTTTGGTCTGTCTGATATCTTTAATAACATCTTCGGTAAATTTATTAAACATATTAACCCTGGCTCGTGCTTCTGATTCTTGTTGAGTATCACCTTCTGTTTGATCTGTCTCTCCAGTTGGCTGAGCCACAGCTATTTCGGCGGGAAGTTCTCGTAGAATTTTTTTGTCTTTTTAGTTCGCTCCGCTATTTTTTCAGTTTGTTTCGCTGTTTCTTTTAACACAGGAACAATACCTTTAGTGGTTTCAGTGATTGGTTTAAATAATTGTTCTGCGGATTCTGTAAATTCTTCTTGTGTTTGTTGACACTCTTGTAATTGCTGTCTGACAGAATCACGGAAAGGTAGATATTTCTTAATTGCTTCTAGTCGCTCTCGAGCTAATCTTGCTGAGTGAGTTTCACCAATCATTACTGATATAATGCAATGGTTTAATTACAGCAGCAGAGAGGGTGCGACCAACAGTGAGTGACCAACACGTAAACGCGGCCAAAAAATGAAATACAAAACCCTTCGTCATCGCAGTAACATAATAAGCTAACCCAACAGGGTTTCCTACAAGGCAAAGTTAGAGGTGCTGGTTTAACGTTATTGACGTTGAGATTTCATTTTCGTACGAAGCTTTATTTTTCATAAATAAGGTCTCGGGCAAATTGGTCTGTTCACCCCTTCTGCTGCTACATCAAGACAAGGTACAAGCTGAAATAAATACCTCTGTATGTGCGACTTTTTACTATTGGGGTGAGAAAGCTGCATGTGAATGATTTACCAAGTTTGTACGCTTATCCCAAGTGGGATTACAATATATAAATGCCATTTCTCCTTGTCTAAATATCAACCACAAAGCCTTTTGAATAATATTGATCATATGCAATTCCAAGGCTTGACTGGAATCGCCTGTTGTGCTTTCTACTGGATTCATGGATACAGTTATGTTTAAGCTGTTCTGCATGAGGGTGGGGGTGGAGAGGGCATCTCAACATCACTCATGAAACTAATCAATGATTCTACTGTATTCATGGATATAGTATGTTCTGGTGCTGAAAGGGCATATTGTTATCCACCATGAGTCTAACCAACGATTTTGGATGTGAGGAGTATCTTAAAAGTCATGCAAGGATGTATTGGAGCGTGCTATTTTTTGTGGCCCTTGAACTGTTGTCCAAAACACTGAACCAAGTATTTATACCAAAGTGCACATACATTATATGTGTTTGCAAATGAGCAATTGTATGCTCAAAGATATCTCATGTCTCTTGTCCATGACCTTGAATCATTTACACTTCCTGCGCATGGTTGTCATCTCTGGATTGAAAAGGAATAAACCAGAGCATACAACAAATATATATTGAAATAATGTAAACCATTATTATCAATAATGTAAACAATATTATCAAAACAAATTAGAAGTGTAATAGTTGATAACTACAGTGCTTGAAATTTTCTCGGATGAAATTGAACAACACCAATCGAAAGCACATGACAATAATGAATGGTATGATATTGCAAAAAAATGAATACACTGGAATTCAAAAAATGTTGTATGCACCATATAAAACAACATTTTGACTTACAATACCACTGAAAATAAAATATGGATGATTTGAAATTTAAGCACAAGATTAAATCATAAATGGATTCTATGGTATGACCAGCAAAAATGAAAACTGGTTTAAACTGGGTAAAATGGTAGACTCCTAGCGGGTAGAAAGGGTAGTTAACATGCAAGAATTGCTTCCCTTTGTCTAGATAATATATAGACATATGTTTTTCTATTTCACCATGAGAGTGATTCAGAGGTAGCAGAATATACTGTCTTAGCTCCATATTGATTCATTTTGAGTATGAGCATTATAATGATTCACTTTGAGTGTGAGCTTTATAATGATTCACTTTGAGTATAACTTTATAATTCATTTTGAGTATAAGCTTTATAAGGATTCAATTTGAGTATGGGCTTTAAAATGATTCACTCTGAGTATGAGCTTTAAAATTATTCACTTTGAGTATGAGCTTTGTGATTCATTTTGAATATTTTGAATATAAGCTTTATAACGAATAACTTTGAATATGAGCTTTACAATGATTCACTTTGAATATGAGCTTTATAATTATTCACTTTGAATATGAGCTTTATAATTATTCCCTTTGAATATGAGCTTTATAATGATTCACTCTGAGTATGAGCTTCGTAATGATTCACTTTGAGTATGAGCTTTGTAATGATTCAGTTTGAGTATCAGCATTATAATAATTCACTTTGAGCATGCATCAGTTTGAGTATGAGCATTATAATAATTCACTTTGAACATGCATATTATGATTCACTTTGAGTATGAGCTTTATTGCAGTTCACTCTGAATGAGCTTTATAATGATTCACTTTGAGTATCAGCTTCATGATCCACTTTTGAGTATGAGCTTTATAATTCACCTTGAGTATAATCTTTATGATTCACCTTTAGTATGAGCTTTATAAGGATTCAGTTTGAGTATGAGTTTTATAAAGATTCGCTTTTGAGTGAGCTTTATAATGATTCATTTTGAGTATAAGCTTTATAAGGATTCACTTTGAGTATGAGCTTTATAATGATTCACTCTGAGTATGAGCTTTATAATGATTCAGTTTGAGTATGAGCTTTTTAATGATTCACGTTTGAGTATGAGCTTTTTAATGATTCACGTTTGAGTATGAGCTTTATAATGATTCATTTTGAGTATAAGCTTTATAAGGATTCACTTTAAGTATGACCTTTAATACACTTTAAATATGAACTTTATTACTAACTTTTATTATGAACTTTGTGATTCATTTTGAATATGAACTTGTGATTACCTTTGAGTATGAACTTTGTGAATCACTTCCAGCATGAGCTTTATAATGATTCACTTTAAGTATGAGCTTTATGATTCACTTTGAGTATGAACTTTATAATGATTCATTTTGAGTATGAGCTTTATGATTCACTTTCTGTATGAGCTGTATAATGATTCACTCTGAGTATGAGCTTTATGATTCACTTTGAGTATGAGCTTTATATTGATTCATTTTGAGTATAAGCTTTATGATTCACTTTAAAGTATAAGCTTTATAATGATTCACCCTGAGTATGAGCTTTATGATTCACTTTATATGAACTTTATAATGATTAACTTTTAGTATGTGCTTCATGATGATTCATGCCAAAAATGATCCAAATCTCTCAAGGGCTTAATGAAATATACAAAAAGGAAAAACTTTAATCAAAACCATAAACTGCTGATGACAATGATCCTGGCACTGAAAAACTGAATGCTATGTCTCGCTTCCCACTAATGTGGGCTCAAGAAAATTATTTAATTTTAGAAATAGAGTTATATCCTTTGTACTTACATCTAATACTTGAAGATCGTAATTAATAAAGTCAACGTAACGGTGGCCCCATTCAGCAGTTTTCTTGATTGCATTCTCCATGTAAATCTCCACATCAAACGTCCATTGTTTTATGTTTATCTTATCCTGTGATTAAATAATAATTAACAGACCAGCACTGCATAATGTCATCAATATAGTTTCATACTTGCTCAATAAAATTTCAAAACAAGTTTCTTGATTATGTATATGAGATGCAAGCAAAAATCTTGGGTAGACACCAATGTATTATTGGATTATTGTAATATTTGAATAAGCAATTTGTTAACTTATAATTCTGTAAATAAACTGTAATTAATTTCATACTACAGTAGATGAATCTCAAATTCTGAAGTCCTTAAACCTGGAAATAGCCATTCACTAGTTTCATGCATCTTTTTGTGGGATAGTAAGTTATTCATTTTTTGTCTAGGTTAATGGAATCGGTTTATCATCTATACTCAATATTTATTTGGCAGCTTTGGTGCACACTCCTTACAATACCAAGAAACAGTAGGCAAAGAAGACATACAAAGGTATTTCTGGTTGCTTTACAAATACACAAAGAAAAAAGCAAAATGTCACAGTGCTCAATGAGAAAAAAAGGGTTCTTATAAAAAAAAAATTATTTTATTTTCGATGAGAAAATAGAGGTGTACTTGGATATTAAGGCAGGGCAGTTGCCCCTCTAAAAATAGCTACCTGGCACACAGTTGCAATAAGCATTTTCACAAATTTTGAAGGAAAATGATATCCCTGAAAATAATATTCATGTTTAATTATGATTCAATTCAACATTTATACATAAATTTTTGTTGGCCTGTTATTGGAAACATTTTCAAAGAAGCATACTTTACAAATTCACTAACATGCCTTGCACGATATGACACTATTAATGTTGGGAAAAAAGTGATGATTGTTACGACTTTCTGATGCAAGAAGACAACAGAATATTAAGTGAATCATGCAAAATTTCACTTAGTCCTGGCAGCATCTCTGAGGAGCACCAATATAACTTTCATGATGGCCACTGTATTGGCCATTATAGACATCCCAGTGGCACCATTTTCATTCAGAACCAACAGGGATCCTAAGAAGTCTTCTTTTGAAACCCCATGTCAATATCACCTTCCACATAGGAGTAATAGTGATAACAAGATTTTCAAGATGGATGCCATGACAGCCATGCTGGATGTCAGATCAGGACCATTGTTATTTGGGACCAACTAGACATCATACAATGTCTTTCAGTGAACCCCATGTTGATTATGACCATCAATTCAGGAGGAGTAGTGATAACAAGATTTTCAAGATGGCCACTGGTGACCATATCGGATGTCTCAGCAGTACCATTTACATTATGGACCAACTAGATCATGGGTTGAATATGTGTAAAATTTAAAGGCAATCTTCCAAGTAATTTAGGAGGAGTAGTGATACAAACTTGTGTTATAGGATGGATGGACTATGGATGACAGAAGATGGACAACAAACCATCCTATAAGTTCTTTTGGTATAGGACCAGTAGAGCTAAACACCCATGTTGATACTGTTATGTATATTTAATTTGTGTTGTTTGTTGGCTTTTCTTAATAATTACATTACTTTGATTTGAGTTAAAGATACAGTTTTGATTCTGACCTAAGAAAATTCCAGAATGGAAATTTCCTATTAAGTTGCAAGAATATTCGCAAAAATGTAATTGTTACCTAGGTCAAATAGAGGGGTATATAATCTTGTTTACATTTGGATTATTTATTCTTGCCTTAACATCTAATTAAAAGCAGAATCAGTCTTATTGTTGTGTTCAATTTTAATTTGGTTGGATTTATTTAATCCAATTATTATTAACTGGAATTACAAAGTGCTCAATAATATTCTTGGACTAAAACATTCATTTGGAATTTTAGTGAATTCTGATGAGGAGATTTTGGATTATATTATTGTGATACATCAAAAGACTTAACACATCACCACACTCCTAGCCATTGGCACATTAGCATGTTAAAGACTAAAGGCATATCAACACATTCAATATTGGAACTTATTTGGAAACCATTGGGATTCAATTGGAACTCTATACATTTGTGATAGAACTGATGTTCCAAAACTTTGAAAAGAAGGTTAGATTTGTGAAACTTTCAAGATCTTCTTAACTTTGGTTTCTCTACTAGCATGCACTTGACTTGGATATACCTAAAGTATAAGATCTGATATCGGGGGTTTTGGATTAAAGAAGGGCTCAAAAGAGTTTTTAGAATTCAGGGACCGGAATGTCATGATATTTAGTTGTCATAAATACTATGTACCTGTTGTGCAATTTGCAAAAATAGGTATACATATGGTCCTTCTCTCCAAAGGCATCCCCTTCTGTACCAAAAAGGTGGTCTTATAAAAGGGTGACTAAAATGGTAAAATTATACAGTTTGGTGTCAGGCAAGGTGGCCTCTCATTAGGATGTAGTCTCTCTTAAGAAAAGGCTATGATTAGGGGCCGGTTTATCTTGAAAGGGGTCTCTGACAGGTGGATCACTATAATAAATTTGGACAAATACAATACCTGCTTTGGGTCATCATCATCGTCAGTTGAACCTGTCTGTAGGGATAAGAGTCTTTCATGTGGTCCTCTTGCTTCCATAGGTAGCACACCACCATATGCCAAGTCATCTGAAAACAAATTCAAATAAATTTCATTATTTTACACTGAGTTTACAAGCTTAAATAAAACTTCATCTATCTTACACTGACTGTACAAGTTTAAATAAAATTTCATTTATTCTACACTGACTATAAGTTGAAATAAAACTTTTTTTTACATGTACTGTACAAGTTGAAATAAAACTTCATCTATTTTACACTGATTGCACAAGTTTTAAAAAAAATTATTTTACACTGATTGTACAAGATTATATAAAACTTCATCTATTTTACACTGATTGTACAAGCTAAAATAAAACTTCATCTATTTTACACTGATTGTACAAGATTAAATAAAACTTTATCTATTTTACGCTGATTGTACAAGCTAAAATAAAACTCATCTATTTTATGCTGATTGTACAAGCTAAAATAAAACTTCATCTATTTTACGCTGATTGTACAAGCTAAAATAAAACTCGTCTATTTCACACTGACTGTACAAGATTAAATAAAACTTCATCTATTTTACACTGATTGTACAAGCTAAAATAAAATCATCTATTTTACACTGACTGTACAAGCTAAAATAAAACTCGTCTATTTTACACTGATTGTACAAGTTCAAGCAACTTATGCAACAAGCTCAGATGCTGACATAGACTGGTCTCAAAAGAAACCAAAGCAGGACTCAAACCTCGAATGGTGTCCACTGATGCTTGCATGTGCTAGAACTGGAGTCAAACCTGAAACTGCACAGGTACAAAAGCAAGAACATTCATGCTGGATATATAAGCCTGTTTGAAAAGTTACCTAATTCATAGAGTATGTCAATAATTACATATCGCTATGGCATAAACCAACTCTATATAACATGATGCCCTGATCAAAGTGGTGCAACTGAAATTGAAATTCCATTCAATATACAAAGGCACAGTTCCAAGTCAAACAAGGCCAGGGCTATAACTTGTTCAAATATTCTTTAAAAAAAAGTAATACGAGTCAATCAATGAAGTCCTTCAAAAAGTAATGAGCAGGAAAAAAGCTTGTGATGGATGTGACAGGATAGAAAAACACAGGCAATATTATATGCCCATCCATAGAATATGGTAGGTACATATCATAGAAAATTCCAGTACAGGTAACATAAAATTATTACAAAAATTATAATACCTCTAAGGTATAACATAAAATTGTAACAAAAGTTATAATAATCCCTTTTATGTGACCAAATGAATAGGCAGACATAAGATTTTGCAGTGTTTAGCTCCTACCCATTCAATTTAAAATAAGTGAAGTTGGAAATTCCACAAATGAAACTGTTCGTCCACATAGAAAGATAATGGTTCAAATATAAAATGGACGGACCCAACACAACTTCACAGTTGACAATTCAATAGCAGACCTATGCAGTATTTTTAGAACATAACACCATGCAAACCATCTTCCAAACTTTGTATCCTGTCAATTTTACCTATTTTACTATAATCTGAAGAAAAAATTCCTACGATAACTGCATAATAAGTATGCATATATCAAGATCATAATCAAACTCATCCAAGACCTTCATGATATAAACGTATTTACCAATTTTATCAAAATAAGACGAGAACTACAGTCTCTGGAGTTAACAAGCTTAATCAAACATCTCCTCATTATATATGCAAATCTAACTCATCATTGAACCTTTCTAAGACTCTAAAGTTACAAGACTATTTACAAAATCAAAGCAAAATCTGATAAAAATTTGGGCTGCTGAGTTTAACAAGCTCAGCCAATGAGATACAAGACTACCTCCTAAATATGTGTAGATCTTGCTAATGATTAAATCCATCCAACATCTCTGTGACACAAGATTTATTTAATAAGTTTAACCAAAAATAGAGTTGCTATAATGTTGACATGCTATACCAACCAAATGCAAAATCACATCATTAATAAGTGTGGATCTCAGTTATATTCATACACATCAAAATATAGTCTCCAGAGTAGAAAGCCAACCAGATGTAAGGTCACCACATTAATATGCAAATGTCTTGCTCAAAATAAACACTCATCCAACATTCTGATGGTATTAGTCAATTAGTCAAGTTTGACCAAAATCAATGAAAAAATATCATGTATCAAGTGTTAAGTCTCTAAGCCAGTTAGGAGCAAAGATCACCTCATTAATATGCTTAAATCTTGCTCATAAGTGTGTGCATGTGATTTTAATTTTTTAATGTAGCTTTAAACAATTTTCAGTCATATCGCTACCATGTCTGCAGTGTGGCAGTTTATAGTGATGTCTAACACTGAGGCATCATGCCATAGAAATGTAGCATGATGTCCCTCCCAGTCACATTATTCTGACACCAGGCCGACCAGTCCTAACACTAACCTCTTAATGCCGAGTGCCTAGCAAGGCAGCTGTTAGTACCAATTTTATAAGTCTTTGGTATGACTCGATGGGGTTCAAACCCATGACCTCCAGCATCTGAGGCAGACGCTCTAACCACTTGGCCACCTGAGCAGTTCCTGCTCATAAGAAAACATTACTGAACATCAATATAAACTCTTTACAAAGTCTGATCACATTTACCTCAAGCTCAGCAACTCAGATGCATGATGATCTAATTAACATGCAATAAATCTCACCCATTATTAACATGACTTGTATCTTGACAGTGTTAACATACATTCCAAGTTTTGCTCTAAATCAGACCTTATATGTTGTTATGTATATTTAATTTGCATTGGTTGTTAATGTTTTTATTCATTATTCAACACAATTTCAACTGACTCGTCGTCACCATACAGTTGCGATACAGAATTTCAGCAGCAACCGTTAGCAGCATTTGAACCTGTCTCTATGGATTTAGTACGTACAATCGTGATGAAGAGTGCACCAAAGTCATGTGAACTTGATCCGATTCCGACATCACTGCTGCTTGAGTGCTTAGGTCCAATATTGCCTTCACTAACTGATGTTATTAATACCTCTCTCTCATCTGGGGAATTCCCATCATTTTACAAAACTGCCATTGTAAAGCCTCTGCTGAAGAAACCAACACTCGACCATAATGATTTAAAGAACTACTGCCCAGTTTCTAATCTCCAATTCATGTCAAAAATCTTAGAAAAAGTTGTTCTATTCCAACTTGTATCTCATCTGAATTCAAACAGTCTTTTTAGCAATGTACAGTCTGCATATAGCCCTTGCCACAGTACTGAAACTACTCTTCTGAAAGTAGTCAATGACCTTCTCTCTGCTTTGGATGGCGGAAAGATTACAGTCCTCACTCTCCTTGACTTGTCTGCAGCATTTGACCATGATATATTACTTCACCGTCTCCAGCATGTATTTGGCATTCATGATACGGCCTTACTATGGTTCAAGTCCTACTTGGTCAGCAGGACACAAATTGTGTCCGCAAATGGAAAACACTCCAGCCCAGTTGATCTATGCTGTGGTGTTCCACAGGGGTCTGTTCTTGGACCTGTTCTCTTCATTCTATACACTCAGCCACTCTCAAGTGTCATAGATCATCATCCAGTGTCTCACCAATTGTATGCTGATGACACCCAAATATACAAATCTAGCCATCCAGCTGAAGTTGAAGCTACCATCCAAGGCATAGAGAGGTGCATTTCCGATGTGAAATCATGGATGACATGTAACAAGCTGCAGATGAATGATGATAAAACTGAAGCCATTCTGATTACAACACAAAGACTTTCTCATTCACATCCTTTACCTCAGACAATAAATATCAGCAACACCAACATTAAATTCACACAGTCAGTACGAAACCTAGGTGTTACTCTTGACAGTACTCTCTCATTGCACCAACATGTCATGAACATATGCAAGGCTGCATATCTTGAGCTGAGACACATCAGCTCCATTTGCAAGTATCTTTCAGTTGATGCCACTAAAACACTTGTGTGTTCCTTAGTACTTTCAAGACTGCACTATTGTAACTCAATTCTGTCTGGTTTGTCTCAATATCTACTCCAGAAACTTCAGAAAGTTCAAAACACAGCTTCTCGGATCATCCTTATAGTACCACGATCAGAGCATGCCTCCTCCCTGCTCTGTACCCTACACTGGCTATCCATACGATCCAGAATTAAACACAAAATTTGTTCCCTGTGCTACATTTCACTGACGGGTTCCAGTCCAACATACCTATCTGACCTCACCCATGTGTACACACCAGCAAGATACTTATGCTCCTCTTCTGACACTCGTATTCTCATTATTCCCACTATGAAAATGAAATCATATGGACAACGCTCTTTTGCATACCAGGGGCCAGCAACGTGGAACGAATTGCCCACTGAACTTAGACACAAAGACACAGTGATCTCATTCAAGAGCGCTCTCAAAACTCACCTATTTCAACTGCAAGAACAGACTTCAAGACCTAATAATGTATCCTTACCTTAAATATTTACAGTATGTTTTCTGTTGTCTAATTGCATGGTGTTTGTTTTTATTTTTGTAATCATATCATTATATATGTTTTTTAAGTGTTGTCAACTGTTGTAAAGCGCTTAGAGCTTCTAAAGATTAGGTGCTATACAAAGTCCTCATTATTATTATTATTATTATTATTATTATTATTATTATTATTATTATATGTTGTGGGTTATGTAAAATTTTATCTTGTATCTGACCTTGTCCAAAATCATGTTCACTGTGTACCTGATCAAAATCATTTAATATTTTTATTCTGTAAACAAATAAATACATAGCTAATATTTTTTCTCTCTGAGAATGGGTTTAATATTAGGATCATTATCAATAAAATTAAACAGATTAATCTTGGTCTGAGTCTATGACATTGTGTTTACCACATTCTATATTATAATTTTAATAAGAGATTTTATCTTGTAAACATCTGGAATCTTCTAAGTGAAATTTTCCATTAGGTAATAGGTTTTCTTTAGAAAATGTCAATTGTGACTTAGGTCAAGTATTGGGCTTTATAATCTTGTTTACTGGGAAAATTATTTATTCATGTTGTAAGATTTTGAAGCAGAATCATTGTTGTGTTCAGTGTTTGATCTGGGCTGAAATTATTTAATTCAAATTATTCTTCTCTGGAAATACAAAATGATCAGCTAAAATATTCTTGGAAAGAGACATTAACCTGGAATTATAGTGAATTCAAACAAGGAAACCTTGGATTATATTACTGTGATTCAACAAAAGACTGTTGGCACATCATTACAATTCTGGTCACTGGTACAGTAGTAGATTTGAGACTACGGGCCACTACAGGCACATCAGTACCTTCAGCACTGGAAATAATTTGAAATACCACTAGAGTATTCAGAACTTTATTCATTAGGACTTGTCTTAGAAATCTAGGATTATTGGGGATTTAATTCACAATACCATAAGTTATTTTTACATTTTCACTGTATTCTCATGCAATAAATTATTTGTTGAATTTTACAAAACTTGTTGGTGTTCACTCCTTAATTTTCACTACTTCCTATTACTTATTTTAAGACCATAGAATTGAAATAATATGGCCAAGAAAGTGGTAACAAGTTCAGCCTATAAAATATAAGATCCCTCATTAATATATATGGATCTCACTCTTTATCAAAACTGTCTGATATCTTGATACTAAAAGCTGATATTTCAAGTTTGATTAAAACTCAGTCAGAAATATGTCCTCCAAGATGACAACAAGCTCAGCCAATCCAATGCAGTATCTACCTGGATCTCATATGTTATTCAAGAATCATCTAATACCTTGATGATATAAGCCCAGTCCAATCGCAGTCATATGCCTCCAGAGCAGCAACATTCATATGTGGACACATGATACACAATAAACAATTTGTGCATGACTCACAACAGACAAAACATTGTTACATATATTTAATTAGTTATGTGTATATGACCTTTGCCTCTAATTGAGGGTAGGAGTTTGGACCAACCTGACTAATGTCATTTTTTAAAAAAAATGTTTACTTGAATTTGAATTCAAGAGCTAGCCTTGATTCTCACCTTAGAAGGTTCTGGAAGCAAACTTATTTACAGTTTGGTGGAATTTTCCATTAAGATTCAGAAAATGCTAACTGCAAGATAAGTGGGGATGTATATAAAAGCAGGTTTTGTCAACAAAGTCTGAACTTCTATTTCAATATCAGTCTGGAATCAAGTGTTTGGATGTAATTTGAGGGAAATCATTTATTTAAATTATCATGGGAATTACAAAGTGCTCACTGACTTTTCAGAGTAAAACACTATTTTGAGATTACTGAGGACTCATTCAAGGTCATTCTGGATTATACCGCTGTGATACATCAAGATTATTCAGAGGTCTCACTAGGATTTTAAAACTAGGACTTTGTCAATTTTATTTATTTGTAATTATTTATTATTCTTTAAAAAATTATGTATTAAAATTGATATCATGTACAAATATATTCTTTAACTACAATATAGTTCACTTTCTTCTATGTCACATTTCACAAAATTTTCTGATGCTTGGCTTTGGATTGTATTCCCATTATTCCTCCACACTAGGTCCCTCTTCTTTGACTCGCATCAATTGTGTTAAGGTCTCATGTTTTATTCTGGACCTTCCCTTCGTCTTGATTTTTTTCTGCACACTGAAGCCTCTCTCACATGCCACGGATGTCACTGGTGACACCAGCACAATTGCAACTGCAAAATCTGGAAATACATCTATGTACTTTTGAAGTAGAGTGTTACAAGCTTCTGTCAGTGTGCAGTTCAGTGATTTTACAACTACCTACCAAGTAGGTGGTCTCTAGATTTCTCATGCCTAGAAAATGAGGAATTTTGCAGATAAGAAGAACCTATAGTTGTCATTGAGTTTAATTTTCAACATTCTTTAAACCACTGGCACATAGCTCTTGTTTGTCCATCAGAATGAATTTTGTCAATCCAAGGAAATTTTTATTCTATACTCTAAGCCAGGCATCATGCACTTTATTACACTTGGCTACTGTCCCATTTGAACTATCAGTTCTAGCAACTTTAGCACAGTTCTTAATCTCATTAAAATCTTCATCAGTTTTCCATTTTACCCCAAAATACTTATCCAAATTTGCAAATGGCATGTTGTCCAAGTCTCAACATGTCTTGATTTCAAGGTCGCATGCAGTATTTATACAGCTAAAATCAGAAATGAACACAATAATAGGGATCGTGCTGGGCTTCACCAATGTTGGAAGTTGCGATGTTTTTTCCTTATTAACAACAAATAGACCATCTGGAAATATTTTTGGCAACAACATTTTTGGCTGATAAAAACTGTATATACAATCTTGGGTTTGGAGTGGAGAATATCAAAGGTACCGTGACAGGAAGCCACAAACATGGATATAAAAATGCACTGGAATCTATTGTTACATAAACAAATCCTTGTTTCATATTGACAAACCACCCTAACAGTGCATTGTTATATCATAATCCGTTAATGCTGATGTCTGGCCTTGGTACTGTATGTTGTAATATAATGAAAACAGCCATGCAGCTAACTAGCTACAATCGACCACCTCTGAAGGCAGGAACGGGAAATGACTACAGTTGACCAGACAACAGCATTTTTTTTTTTTTTAAAATGGACCAGAAAAAATTGCTTTGCTGCACTTCAAAGAAAACTGATTACATCTGAAGCACCGATATATACTAAGCAAATAAAAATAAAACTGTCTCAATGTTCTACAATTGTTGCCACAGCAATAGCAAATGGGTATTTGTTTGGTCCATCAAAGAGAGCCTTTAGCTGACCCTTCAATAACACATGCACCTTCATCAAAGCAAGCCAACGACCTCTGATCAATGGAAATCAGCAACAAACCTAAATAAAAATATTGTTTCATTTTTCATAGTGATTAGAACATATTTATTGTGCCACGAAAGTTTCCTGTTTACAACAAAAAAGTGTGTATGAAGGACTCCTGCATGGGTGATTTTCTGAGTCCCAGATCAAAAAGTTTCGTCCAAATATGCATAATTAAGTGTTTTTGAGATCTCTGCTATTTGTACATCAGCACATCCAAGCCTGGAATTCATTCAGAACATTCTACACTTTTGGACTTGTAATAGAACATTTTGGATTATTTGGGTTTTAATTCACAATACAAGTTCCTCTTAAATTACTGTTTGTTGAATTTTACAAAAACTTGTTGGTTTTGTGTCTTTCTGTTACTTAGTTTAAGACCAAGGGCTATAAAACATGATGCATGATAGATGAAGGACCATATCATAAGCTCACCATGTCTTAAAGTTAGGTGAGCTAAAAATACTTTTTGAGTCTGTACAACAGATTATAATCCTACTATAATAAAAAGAAATTCAATTCCAAAAAGCTCTAATACAGTCAGCTACATACGTATCTAAATATGCCTACCAATTTTAATTTGCTCCAATCAAGCAGTACCTATATAACTGAAAAAAAAAGGCTTCAATCAAGCAATACCTGTGTAACTGTGAAAACAAGGGCTTCAATTAAGCAGTACCTATGTAACTGTGGTAACATGGGCTTCAATCAAGCAGTATCTCTGTAACTGTGCTAACAAGCGCTTCAGTCAAGCAGTATCTGTGCAACTGTGCTAACAAGGGCTTCAGTCAAGCAGTATCTCTGTAACTGTGCTAACAAGGGCTTCAATCAAGCAGTATCTGTGTAACTATGCTAACAAGGGCTTCAATCAAGCAGTATCTCTGTAACTGTGCTAACAAGGGCTTCAGTCAAGCAGTATCTGTGCAACTGTGCTAACAAGGGCTTCAATCAAGCAGTACCTATGCAACTGTGCTAACAAGGGTGTCAATAAAGCAGTATCTGTGTAACTATGCTAATATGGGCGTCAATCAAGCAGTACCTATGCAACTGTGCTAGCAAGAGCTTCCATCAAGTGGTATCTGTGTAACTTTGCTAACAAGAGCTTCGATCAAGCAGTATCTGCGTAACTGTGCTAACAAGAGCTTCAATCAAGCAGTATCTGTGTAACTGTGCTAACAAGGACTTCAATCAAGCCGTATCTGTGTAACTGTGATAATAAGGTCTTCAACCATGCAGTATCTGTGTAACTGTACTAACAAGGACTTCAACCAATCAGTATCTATGTAACTGTGCTAACAAGAGCTTCAATCATGCAGTATCTGTGTAACTGTGCTAAAAATGTCTTCAATCAAGCTGTATCTGTGTAACTGTGATAACAAGGTCTTCAACCATGCAGTATCTGTCTAACTGTAATAACAAGGTCTTCAACCAATCAGTATCTCTGTAACTGTGCTAACAAGGGCTTCAATCAAGCAGTATCTGTGTAACTGTGCTGACTAGGGCTTCAATCAAGCAGTATCTGTGTAACTGTGCTAACAAGGGCTTCAATCAAGCAGTATCAATGTAACTGTGCTAACAAGGACTTCAATCAAGCAGTATCTGTGTGCTAACAAGGGGTTCAGCCAAGCAGTATCTGTGTAACTGTGCTAACAAGGGCTTCAATCAAGCAGTATCTATGTGCTAACAAGGGCTTCAGCCAAGCAGTATCTGTGTAACTGTGATAACAAGGTCTTCAATCAAGCAGTATCTGCGTAACTGTGCTAATAAGGGCTTCAATCAAGCAGCATCTGTGTAACTATGCTAACAAGGTCTTCAATCAAGCAGCATCTATAAAGCTGTGCTAAAAATGTCTTCAATCGAGCTGTATCTGTGTAACTGTGATAACAAGGTCTTCAACCATGCAGTATCTGTGTAACTGTGATAAAAAGGTCTTCAACCAATCAGTATCTCTGTAACTGTGCTAACAAGGGCTTCAATCAAGCAGTATCTGAGTAACATTGCTAACAAGGGCTTCAATCAAGCTGTATCTGTGTAACTGTGCTAACAAGGGCTTCAATCAAGCAGTATCAATGTAACTGTGCTAACAAGGACTTCAATGAAGCAGTATCTGTGTGCTAACAAGGGCTTCAGCCAAGCAGTATCTGTGTAACTGATAACAAGGGCTTCAATCAAGCAGTATCTGTGTAACTGTGCTAAAAATATCTTCAATCAAGCAGTATCTAAATAACTGTGCTAAAAATGTCTTTGATCAAGCTGTATCTGTTTAACTGTGCTAACAAGGTCTTCAACCAATCAGTATCTCTGTAACTGTGCTAACAAGGGCTTCAATCAAGCACTATCTGTGTAACTGTGCTAACAAGGGCTTCAATCAAGCAGTATCTGTTTAACTGTGCCAACAAGGGCTTCAATCAAGCAGTATCAATTAACTGTGCAAACAAGGACTTCAATCAAGCCGTATCTGTGTGCTAACAAGGGCTTCAGCCAAGCAGTATCTGTGTAACTGTGCTAACAAGAGCTTCAATCATGCAGTATCTGTGTAACTGTGCTAACAAGGGCTATATTCAGCTATAAATGTAATCATATGGCAAGGATGCACATAACTTAAAATTTTGCCAGAGAACAGAAAATACCAACTTTGATATGGTTTGGCCCGGTAGCGTATTGCAGCATGTTAAAGTTATTTAGTGCAAAGGAACTTCCTAATGTAAAGGTTCTTACCATATCTGAATTCAATCCATGAAACCCTTCCAAAGTTGCCGAGTGGAAACAAAACTAAAAGGGCAAAGTTCTAACTTAAATAGAGGCCATTAATCTGTAAACGCTTTGACAAAATGGTGAATGTGTTTGTGTGATTTGGATTTTTAACGTAGCTTTAAAATTTTTCAGTCATATCTCTTCGATGTCTACAATGTGGCAGTTTATAGTGATGTATAGCACTGGGGCATCTTGCCACTGACATGTAACATGATGTCCCAACCTGTCACCTTATCCTGACACCAGGCCTACTAGTCCTAACACTAACCTCTTAATGTTGAGCACCTAGCAAAGCAGAAAATGGTGAAAATAGATCTTGACCTAGATTTTGGTGGAAAGCCTCTTACCAAATTATGTTTCAATCCATTAAGGCCTCCAAAAGTTGCAACACAGAAACAAAATGATAGACAAAATATTAACACAGTTGGGGCCATTGCTTGATTAAACTTTTTATGGAAAATAGTAAAAATGGAACTTGATATGGGTCTTCTTAATATTAAGCCTCATTCTAAATTTTTGTTTTAATGTATGAATTCTTTTAAAGTTAGAATTTAAATTCATGAAAAGACACGCCTTGACATTCTGGAATGCAATACGACATGACAAGAAGGATGAAAGACTAGGGAAACAATACCACTCTAGATATCTGGCAGAGGCATAATAAGTCTAAATCCAAAACATACAAAAAACAGTAAAAGCAAGAATCACTTAAATGGTACAAAAATAATGTAATTTCCTATGAAGTGCAGAGAAACATGCCTATTAAATTTCAATTAATTCAATCACTGATTTCTGTTGTGCATAAAAGTGCTTACAGCTAACCCTGGTCAGGCAAAGGATGGACACATGGACAGGTGTAAATCGAGATACATGTGCTGCGCTTGCTCCATAAAAATGCAGCATTAACATATTTTTCAATGCCCGAGATGATGCTCAATTTTGTAATCACCTTAGGGTTATATGTTTCTACTCCATATATGCTAGGCATTATGTCACACACATGATGACATGGACAAGGAATCCAATGCAGTGTTACGTTTCTACTCCATATATGCTAGGCATTATGCCACACACATGATGACATGGACAAGGAATCCATTGCGGTGTTACGTTTCTACTCCATATATGCTAGGCATTATGCCACACACATGATGACATGGACAAGGAATCCAATGCAGTGTTACATTTCTACTCCATATATGCTAGGCATTATGTCACACACATGATGACATGGACAAGGAATCCATTGTGGTGTTACAGGTTTCTACTTTAAATATGTTAGGTATTGTCACACACATGATGACATGAACAAGGAATCCATTGATGGTTTACAGGTTACTACAATAAATATGCCAGGTATTATGTCATACACATGATGACATGAACAACTTGGTGAACCATTCATTCATACCTATGAACTTGTGCTAAGATGCATAGTATATTACTTTTAAGAAACCTTCAAACCAAATTTAACTGTTGATGTAGACTACAATACTAATATAATACTAATACTGGAAAGTGATAACTTAGGTCTCAGCAAGACAACACTCAATAAATCTACTTGTACTGTGCTCGTACCCAAAATGATTAATAGTCAATTTGACAAACTGTCATGTTTATAGTAACATGACTGTACATACCTTCAGATCCCAATGGCGATTCTGATTCTGGTTCCCCCTCTTTGAAAGAATATCTCCGGCATGAGAAAGTAATTGTTTTGGGCTCATTGGATACAAACATTGGACTTTCTACTACTGGACTATTTCCACAGGAAGAACCATTTTCACTATTACTTGGCGAGAAAAAAGACCTCTGTGATGATGCCAGTGCACGTGAGTGAATGCACACATCAACCGTGAGACTTGGCCTTCCAATGTCAAAATTAAGAGCCTGACTACTGTGTAATGGGCTAAACTTGCCATTATTCTGCAACATCTTTTCACGAGAACCTATAGAAGCTTGAGCAATGATTATGTTTTGAGCATGTGAGACCAAGTCCTGGGTATTTCCAACCTGTCTCGACCTAAGGGAGTATCTACCAATGCCAGAAATGGAATAGCGTAAATTTGAACTACTGTCCTCACTGTCATCCGAATCAAAGTTATAGAGATCTTTAGCCACAGAATGGACATTTATTCCACTACATCCTGGATGCATTTTTCTAAGGCTGGACGAGGAATTCTGGTTTGATGAGCTTCCAAAACCTAGACAATCAAACCAGTTATCGTGAGGTAATGGATTTGTAGGGCTCTTCTGACTTGGGAATAAGACACACTTAGGACTCTTGGGACTTTTGATTTTCTCAAATTTCACTTCTGGTGGACTCTTCGGACTTTTACATTTGTCCAACCTGACTTCTGGTGAGTGAACAGATTCATTCTCCTTCTGATCTTCTGAATCTGAACACCGTGATAATGAGAGCTGGAGGGATTTTTCATTTACCTCTACTCTTGCATGAGTATTAAGATGAACTAATGAGTCTTGCACATTACATGTATTGTTAGACCCTGAAATAGCACCATTCTCTGACTTTTCCCTGTGCTTGTCATCTGTTGAGTTTTGTCGAGCCTCGCGGAGACCTCCATCTGCCTTCTGTCCTTGTGAATCACACTTTTTCCTGGTGTTCAATTGTACACTGAGAGCTATGATGGAGTCTCCAGTGTTAATAATTATGGAGCCATCAAATTTTAGTTGAACACGAGGACAGAACACTGGGAATGGAGGTGTGAGCACATATTTTGTATGGACACAGAATCCATGTCTGAGACAAAGAGTCTTCTCACTGTTGGAATTCTCTGAAGTTTCTGGTCCTAAAAAAAAGAGACAAAGGAAAAGAGATCAGCATTGTCAAGCTGTCATTGATGAAACCTAATCTTCCAAAAAAAATTCTACACATTGCTACTTTTTTATGCTCTCCTACTTAATGATCCATAACCCTAAAATTACCCAAAAGAAACACACAATTTGCACAAAATGCTATGCCTCTCCTACTCCAACACTGTATGATGGCTAATCCTAACATGAGAAGCAAGTCACTATGACCATTTCTGCCAGCAGTGAGTAATATTCCTCAAGATTAAAATGTCCTTTAATCACTATATGAACAAGCTGATGAGAAAGCAAAGTGACTGAAAGCAAAAATTTAATTTTGAAGTCTATGCCTAAAATGAAAATGACAGAGAAATAATACAAGTCTTCTCTACTTGTGTCTTATCAGTTCTCCATAGTAACCAGTTCTCATCATCATTCACAAAAAGTATAGTGTTTGATATTTAAATTATTTCTGTGTTGTCTCAGCCAATAGTGGCTATCAAAAATTAATTCTGAAGAGTAACAATAAACATCAAGTTATAAATGCATTGATTCAAAAAGCAGACCTGAATGGCAAATTAATTAAATCTTGTTTACACTGCTTTGCAATAGTTTGTTATAGATAAAGCAGGCCTGCCAGAACACATGCCCAACAGAAAACATGATTTGTTACTCCTAACCACCACCACCCAGACACTTTAGAAAAACACAATTTTCATTCATCTTACTGAAAAAAATAGCCCTTTCTTGAAAACCCCAATACATTCCTGCAAACCTGAATCAACTCAGGGAAGAATACAGTTACTGATATGGAAGTGACTGAAAAGATGATCTTAATCAGCTGACAATAGCTAGGGTGATGATATGTTTTGAATCTTCTGTTGAGGAACCCATCAGGCTAATTTGCATAGGTAAAGTACATGAAATGGTACAATCCAATTCATTTAAAATTAGGGACTGATCACTTCAATGAGGGTGGAGGTGCATTTGGGATTTTCTTTCAAATCAGGATAATTTTCGTTTCTTTGACCTCAAGATAATTAATTCTTTTTAATTAATATAATGGATCTTAGGAACTGCTTCCCACAAATCTGCAAAAATTTCTCTGAAACTGCATTTTACTCCATGTCTTGTTTCAGTAGTTGGAATAGCAAAGAAGTCTGATAAATTTTGTTTAAGGCAAAATTCAAAATGCGTAAGGGAAGGATGAACCTGGACGATGGAGTCTGACTTTATGATGCACTGCAGCAAGGGGAGCATTTTATTCTTTGCATACACGGAAAACACCATATTGACATTAGTCATTTTGGAGTGTACATCATTTCAACATAGCAATGCCGCCCAGTCTGTGTGGTTTTGATTATGTGAGTGTATGTACATTTATGTATGAGTGTGTGTTGGTGATACTTGACAGTGCTAAGGAACCAACCATTTAAGGTAAGGGGGTGCTGGGCTTTTCTATAAAAAAAATTCCAAATCCCCAAATAGCTTGAAAAAAATATATTCTTCTCTGATTTGTAAAAGGAAAAAGAAAATATTAGATCCATTATATTAGCTTAAAAAATATTATCTTGAGATAAAAGAAAAACAGCAATCTGGTTCGAAAGGAAATCCTGATTTCAAGTTATTTACTATAGACTTATATAAGAAGATAACATATTCTCATTTTTACAGTGTCACTATTTGGGGTCTCGCACACTGATTCCCGCTCCCGCCACCTTCGGGATCTCAGAACACACTTTTCAGTGTCAAACACCACCCACCCCCAACACTGTCAGCAAGGCTGGTAGGTATAATAAAAGGTTAACCTGATATTAGTGTTCAAGTACTTAAAATATACTGAACTATGATTCTGTGAAATAATGTTTATTATTGATGATAACTGGCTGGACACAAGTAAGCTTTGCAGTAAACAAGGTGTACTAACTGGGCACAATATGAGAGGTGCTTAGTGAGAATAATACTGTGCAATGAAAAAGTATCAAGAATCTTTTACAAAGAGTTTTCACAAGATTCTGTTCATTAAGGTCATGATCAATTGTATTTTCAGAGAACATCAAGATGTTTGCAGACAGCCATTAACTAGGTGTCTTTAGATAATGCCAGAGTTGGGAAGAATTTAATAATTTTCAGCCACTTAGTCACACTGTTGTGTGATTATCTTATCAGAATGAACAATCAGTCGGGAAGATTCAAAGCATTCTCAGCCACTTTGTGGCACTGTTGTGTTTCTATCTTATTAGACTCAACAATGAGTTGGGAGAAATCTAACTATTTTCAGCCAATTAGCGTCACTGTTGAGTGGTTATCTTATTAGACTGAAAAATAAATACAGAAGAATCTAATCATTTTCACCCACTTAGTAGCACAGATGTGTGACTATCTTATTAGACTGAACAATGAGCAGGGAAAAATATAACCATTTTCAGACACTTAGTGGTGCTGTTGTGTAGTTCTCTTATTAGACTGAACAATGAGTCGCAAAGAATCTAGTTATTTTCAACCACTTAGTGACACTGTTGTGCGACTATTAGACAATGAGTTGAATGAGTACTGAAATGAGTAGTGAAAAGCGGTACTGTATGTTTTAAACATCCTATTTATCACACTATTATTGGAGTCATAAACTGATCTCCATAATAAGCAAATGAGCACTATGCAGTGGTATGCATAAAATGATAAAACAATATAAGGAGTACTATGCAGTGGTATGCATAAAATGATAAAACATGACTATGCCATTTTGTAAGGGGACAATGTATGTGAAATCTTACCCTTCCATAATGGCCACTTCTCATTAACCTCCCATATATATCCATAATGGCTTCCTCTCATCGATCTCTCACAGCAAGCCATAATGGTCACCTCTCATGAACCCCCCATATCTAGCCATAATGACCTCCTATATCTTGCTGTAATCGTTACCTCTCATAAACCGACTGTATCTAGCTATAATGGTTACCTCTCATCAACCCTTCCCCCCATATCTAGCTATAATAGTTACCTGTCATCAACCACCCATATCTAGCTATAATGGTTACATCTCATCAACCACCCATATCTAGCCATAATGGTGACCTCTCATCAACCACCCATATCTAGCCATAATGGTGACCTCTCATCAACCACCCATATCTAGCCATAATGGTGACCTCTCATCAACCACCCATATCTAGCTATAACGGTTACCTCTCATCAACCTCCCATATCTAGCCAGTATCTGATTGTCTTTGCTTAAACCTTCAACATACAGGTTAAACTCCCCAAAGCACCATCTCCTTTCACAGCAGCCGCAAGTTATTTTACCCCTCTGAGTAACTGAGAGGTTGCAGTGTACTGCATATGCAACACATAATTAGCTTTGAGTAACTGAGAGGCTGCAGTGCACTACATATGCAAAACATAATTAGCTTTGAGTAACTGAGAGGTTGCAGTGCACTACATATGCAAAACATAATTAGCTTTGAGTAAATGAGGTTGCAGTGCACTAAATATGCAAAACAATTAGCTTTGAGTAACTGAGAGGTTACAGTGCACTACATATGTAAAACATAATTAGCTTTGGGTAACTGAGAGGTTGCAGTGCACTACATAATTAGCTTTAAATAAGTAATGCATATAAAACGTAACACATGCTGCAAAAATGTTAAATGTTATTTATGAATATATGAAAAACATAAGAGCGCACAAAAATGTGAAACATGTTTAACCTATGCCAATTTTAACATTAAATAGATGTTGTCATGTTTATAAACATAATTTCATATTTAATTATGCACATGAAAAATAATTGAAAAAAGGGCTGTTTTGCAGAGTATACATCTCTGATTCAAACTATAGCCTGCAAACTTCAGAATGAATGGATTAAGAATTTCCCCCAATTTACTGTATTGTGCTGAACAGTTAATAACATTTATCATGGACTTTCCACATTCTTTTCTTTAAAAAACCCATCATTGCTCAGTGTCCATTCATCAAACTGTTACTATATTAAACTAACAATATCAATCACTTCTGTGCTATATGTTCAGCCACATTTATTAAGTTTAACATACATCATTAAAAATTTTGCCCTTCTGTTGATTCTATTTAAAACAGTAAAAGGCTTCGTTTTCTGCAATTTGGGACTGTAGTCATTGTTCCTATTAATAAGTTCCTTCAGCAATTGGAGGACTGTCTTGTGTTCATGAGAAGTGTGGGTCTACCTGAATGTCTTGTAAGACTAATGGCAATAGATGCTAATACTGACCAGAATTGAGCTCCTTGCATGCAGCACATGGAGAAAGTGAAGGCACTGCTGTGATTGTGAGGTATGACTGTCTACTTTCTTGGTCCCTGCTATATACACTGGAAGATGAAATCAAACATTTTTATGAGTAACAAGCGCTGTGACTAAAAAAAATAATTTTAAAATACTATTTAGTGTACAACTAATAAAATTATGGGTGTTGTTTTACATGAAACATTGCCAGCTTTTACTAAATAGTAAAAGACAGGTTCTTCCTCCATCAAATATACTGGCTGTCATGTATAAGCTATCAAGTGCTGAAAAATGGTGTTAAAGGCACACAACCACCACCCCTTCATACACACACACACACACACAAACCTACCAATTGTGAAAGAAACTGAAAAATATTTGCTACTGCAAGTCAATGCTTTCCAACTCGAACTCCTTGTGACCAAGGTCAGTTCCAGGCACACAATTTTCTAATTTTTATTGAAACAGGATATTTTACAGTATATTATGTTTCTACAAGAATACCTGAATACATTACTGCCAGGATATAACTCTGCCACCTGTCTAATTCAACCTTACTAGAAAGATGAGAAATTTTTGCTACATATTTCCCATACAGATAAAGGGAACAAGCTCTGTCAAGATTACCTCACCTGCATCCATATACCAGATGTTATTTAAAGCTTGAGGAACACATCAACAAAAATGCTCACATTTGCAAGAGATATGGTGGGAGCTGTAATTCCTAACATAAAAGATAAAACCACTCCATAACATAATGGCAGCACAACAACTGAACATCATGATTCACTCACCTTGAATAATTCTGAATAAAAAAAAATTTAAAATCTTTTACCCCCTGTGGGAAAGCAAATTTTTATGTGAATTATGTTCCTCCAAGAATTCTTACCCAATCACATTACATTAGGAATATTAGCTCGATACCTCGCGAATCCAGCCCTACTAAAGATGCAAAATACCTTATCCTGTCTATTTTTAGACAAAGGGCAGTAATTCTTGCCCACTACCTCCTTTGATACCACCAGGCATCGCCAGTTTTTGACTGAGCAAGACACTAAAGTGGATGCTTGCACGGTTGGGAGAGTTTTTAAGTAATGTGATTGGGTAAGTATTTGCAAGAAACATAATTTGCTGAAAAATTTGCTTTCTCCTTCAAATACATTCCCCAATCACATTACATTAGGAGAATAAGTAAGAGGAGGTGATGCTGATCATCCGACCTTTACGCTGGGTATTCTTCTGGGGGATGAGTGGTTGGATTCCCCATATGAAGGATAACCCATTCTCCTAATAGCACAAGCAATACAGCCTGGGATTCCTTGATCTAGGGCTTTTATATGGTTGAGAAGATGAAGTTGAAATCTTCTCATTTACAAAATTTTTCCTTGGCGAATCCAGCAAAGCTAACAGGCTGTGTTGATTGATCTAGTTGGGTCCGGTGGCTGTCTGTGCTGCTGCCACTGGTCCTACAAGATCCAACATTTGTCTCTGTGGCGCTAAATCTCAGAGGTAAAAACTTGATAGACTCTGCATGCCATCCGGCAGCTTCTATAGTATCTCAGATTGAGATGCTGCGTTCCAAAGCGAAGCTCACAGAAATGGCTCTAATCCTGTGAGCTGTAATCCTCATGAAGTGACTCTGATCTTGAGAGATCTCAGAGTATGCCAAGCATATAACCCACTTCAGCAAGAAGCAAGGGCTTGAGGGGTGATGTCTTGTTTTCTGGCCTTGATCCAAAGGAAGAGACATTGTGCATGCCATGACTTGTCTGTGTGTGTCTCAAGTAGTGCTTCAGGACGCAGATAGGATCTTGCACGACTGCCGCTCTAGACTTGTCTATTGAAGTGAGAGGACAAATGACGACGCGTTGGTTACCTACGGACAGCAACCAGTTCTTGGCAACTTCGCCTGGTTGTGTAAGGAGGACTACTGAACCATCCGAACTGAACTGAAAATAGTTTGGGTCGGCTGAAAGGGCATGTAGCTCACTGACCATGCATGTGGAAGCTAAATCTATCAGGAAGCTTGTCTTGTATGATAGGAACTTTAGCAAAGCATGAGCAAGAGGTTCAAACTTGCTTGAGTTGAGCCAAGTTAGAACCCAAGACAAATTCCATTTTGGAAACAACGTTTTGGATGCAGGAGGTCATGGGTTCAAACCCCAGCCAAGTCATACCAAAGACTTATAAAAATGGTACTAACAGCTGCCTCACTAGGCACTCAGCATTAGGAGGTTAGTGTTAGGACTGGTCAGCCTGGTGTCAGGATAATGTGACTGGGTACAGCATGATGCTATATGTCTGCGGCATGATGCCCCAGTGATAGACATTACTACAAACTGCCACAATGCAGACATCATAGCAATATGACTGAAAAATTGTTCAAGCTACATTAAAAATCCAAATCACACACACATGGATTTGGTCACTGGAGATCAAGAATGTCTAACAGATCTGAGATCATAGATCCTTGAGAGCACAAACAGGATCCACATAGCTGCTGTTCTCAACCTGACTATGAAAGACAGCCAGCAGGGATGCTTGCTTGACTATCGACGGACAGTAACCAGTTCTGGGCTACGAAGCCCAATGATATCGTGAGATGAGAACCACCAACCCCTCTGATCCGAACTAAAGGGAATTCAGGTGAACATAAAGGGGGATGCAGCATTCTTACCCTACATGCGGAAGTTAAAGCTATCAGTAAACATGGTCTGTATGATAGTGACTTTAACGGTGTGTAGGCAAGAAGATCAAAGGGGTTTGAATCGAGCCATGTTAGAGCCCCAGATTGGACCCCTTTGGAGACAAAAAAGGGATGTTGGTGAAAGAGACCAATATTGTCTAAAAGATCTGACAGGTCTCTGTCCCATCCAAACATGTTGCCATGATGCCGGAATATGTCCAATATCATGGGGAGGTAGCCTTTGGTAGCAATTGGGGTCTGACTGTTTCTCCTCCAAGAACAGAGCCAGAGAAAGTTGGCCAGTTGAGGGATAGAGGCACGCAGATGGATGATATAGTTGGTTACTCTCAAGATTCTCTCCACAAATGAAGGTTGGAATTGTCTCACTTGTAAGGCTGTCCTGGTAACAGCCGAGCATGTACAAGAGGGCGTTCAATTCAGGTTGGCCGGAATCTTCCTGGATGAATTATCGTTAGGAAAAGTAGATCGGTGATACAGGGCTTGTCCCTGCAAAGTGCAAAGAGGGGCTATCAGAATCATCTTGCCATTCTGACTTGTAACTTTAGCACTGTAGGAGGGGCGGCACAGGCCCACAACCCCTCCCAAACGGCTGAGAGCGCATCCTACGACCCAAGCTGTCATGTCCTGAACTGGGGAAATGAAGGTGGGTAGCTTTTGATGCCACCTCGTCACCAAAAGGTCGATCATTGGATGCCCTTGAAGTGCGTAAATCCAAGTGATGACCAACTGATGGAAGGGCCATTCCGTGTGAAGAACATGACCACCTCTGGGTTGATTCTCGGTCAAGCTACTGATGCAGCTAGAAGGTGTCTGATTTGTATGTTGATATGGAGGTTGTTGCACCCCTGTAGAAAATGCCAAGTCAAAACAAACTGGACGAGTGGTTTGGTACCTCCCTATTTGAGGAGATAGGTCCCCACCTTGTCGGACCAAAAGAGGAACATTATCCACAGCTGCCAACCTTCCCGACTCGCAATTAGTGAAACGAGGGATAAAAATTAGTAAATTCTGAACACAATTAGTGCAAAATTATACCAAGACACTAGCTCCATCTACTTTGATGGTTATCATCATCATCATCATCATCATCAAGCCCTTAACCCAAGAGGTCATTGGGGCACCACAGTTGACTTTACAACTAATTCTCTCCATCTTTCCCTGTTCTCTACTGCCCTTTGGGACTCTCCAAATCCCATGCCTGTCCACTCCTTAATGTTGTCTTCCCACCTCTTTATCTGTCTGCGTCTTCTTCTGCACCTCGCACTGTGCCTTGCAAGATTGTTTTTGCCAGTCCAGATGATCTTGAGACATGACCATACCACTTCAGTTTGCACAGTGGTCAAGAGGTCTTCATAGGATCTGATGGCTTGTTGGATCCTGTTGTGGACTTTTTCGTTGGTTACATGGTCAATGTATGAGATGCCCAAGATCTTGCGGTAGTCAGTTTGATGGTCAGTACTGCCTTATATGAAAATCCCAAAATAAAACACATTATTTACACTGATTACAAGTATAAATTTATTTGAAGCCAAATTTATTGATATCCTCAAACTTCACACTATTTGTCATGATATGATGACGTGGCAGATTTGAACTTCAATTCGGCTATGGTAAAGTTGGTTTAAAAACAGTTCAGGCTTCTTGCCAGCTGTTTAATCTTAGTGACTAAAATTGTTGCAAAATTTTCAGCACCTAAGGAGGCTCTATAGTTTGCCTTATTTTTCTTTACAAGAGGAAATACCCTTTCACTGTCACTGTTGCTGATCTCAACCGTGAAATGCTGGTTATGTTCAACAAGAAAACTCACAAACAATGCTTCAGCATCAGTAGCTTGCAGGACTTGAGTAGGTGGCTCAAAGTTCTCAGAGCTGAAATCTTCTGAGTGCTCTTCATTTTACCAATATCTATGTGCATTTTGCAAGCTGTGAGTTTTTTCAGCCATATGCCTACGGGGGCTCATATCGTTGCTTACAATTTATATGTCACACATGTACTATATAATAATATTATTTTATAGTACATGTATGACAGGTAAATTGTAAGCAACAATATGAGCCTCTGTGTACATTCCCAATTCTAAAATTCGCGGCATACTACTGTACAAAAAGCATAATGTACATCGATGTTTGATGGCTGAATGCAAGGCCAATTTTTGGTATACTCCAACCTATATTTCACTTTTTGTGGAATACATATCTTTTTCCATGCAGGGAAAATATTTTAACTGTTGTGTAGCTTGATTAAAAAATGGTAAAAGATGAAACATCAAACGAATAACAATTAGTGGTGTTGGCGCATGCACAGAAAACTATGAACTCGAGCAAATTACGATTCATGCTAATCTTTCAATATCTCAAAAAGTCATACACTTGAAAAGCTGTCTTTATCTGGTGTTTGTTTTTAAAAAAAAATTATAGTTGCTATGAGTATGTACACGTGCCTTTTAAAAAATTCAGTTGGGCCCCCGTTTTCTTTAGAAGTATTTGTAAAACTTCTGTTCTAAATATGGATCATATCCTTTACGATGCTTGCTACAGGGCAAACTGTAACAACTGGATATTGCTCTACTAACATCGCGACTAGCAATACAGGACCGTTATGGGTGCTAGTGACCACTGCTGCTATCTTGATTATCATTTAATGGGATAAAATTTATTTTATTCATGGTTTAAGCCAATTGAGAATTCAGGAATTCGTGATTTTTCTGCATGCAGTGCAAATCCGTGAATTGCTATCTAGATTCGTGAAATTCACGCCAAAATCGTGAGAGTTGGCTGGTCTGCGTTATCTCCACAGGTACGATCTTTACAGAAATGAAAGGCATTGATGACAGCCTTCATTTCTAAAATGTTGATGCATAAAGGCTGTTCCCCAGATGTCGCCGACAGTAATGAAGGTCAGCAACAGGTGGGCACTCCCACCGTGTGCACTGGCAGTGGTACTGTACATTATTCTACCTGGGGTTCTTCAGTGGGATTCAGTGGTACTGTACATTATTCTACCTGGGGTTCTTCAGTGGGATTCCAACGGTCAGTCAACCTGGATTGTACCACTGATGTGGGAATGATTGAATTTCAAGTGTGATCATGACTGCTTGATTAAGAAGGCATAAAACAGGGTGTCAATGTACTGGCAAAGTCCGCATAAAGAGGTAGCCAAGCAGGATCAAGTCTGCTGCCTTATAATAAACCAAGGAGTTGCAACAACTCTTCCGATGAAGTCCAAGGACAGAGTAAGCGAATAGTCAAATGTACGCTAACTCATCATGACCTTGTGCAAGGTCAATGATAGCATGGTGGGACAGTGGTCCTACAAGACGCAGTCCCGACAAGTAACAAATCTCAAAATATTGGACGAAATTGTAAAATAAGCATGCAACATGCAGTAGATCAATAAATCTGCACCACAAATGCAAA
>JAECUM010007705.1:0-22802 GCA_016617855.1 Megalonaias nervosa | reverse complement strand
TGCAACGACGGACCATCCCTGGTGAGTAGAACGACATTGTCTGCTTTACAGCTTCCCCGAAGCATATAGATACAAAACCAGACTGTTTCTCATAAAGTCTAATGCGGGTCGCTGTGCAGCCTCTTTACGGTTCTGGGCGGTGACACTTTCCTGACGAATTGTGAAAACTCGATCATATGTGTAGTTTCATTATTCGACACTGATAGGACCAAGCGAAGCCGCTTTACCCGCTACTAAGATCGACTGTGAATCTACGATCCTTGCACTATTGATACCCGAATAATCGTTTCACAAGTGTGTGGTTGAATCGTTCCACAATAGCTTGAACAATAGCCGACATGTCTTCGGCGAACCTGCACATGTTGTTTCGCCTACAAATCAGCAACGGATATCAAACATTCTTTACCTGGATCCACCCGCAGAAGCTTTGACCATGTTGACAGCACACGTTTCAATGCGTCTGTGAAACTTATTGAATCCTTAGACGTCAGCAAATCGGCTTCCTTATAAGTAAGTGCATATTTATATATAAGCACACGGCTGTGTTGACACACCTGATCATGTGGGAGAAACAAAATGTCAGCCTGGGAAATATTCTTTGGTGCTGTCGCAACGTTTGTTTGGCCATCCGCGCTCTGGTGACGCCTTCGGTAACTATTGGCGCCTTCGCTAACTTTCCAACTGTTGCTTCACCCTTCCAATAACCGCGTTGACCGTGGTTTATCGAGGACAAAGTCCGTTCTGAAACTACTGTTTTTGCGGGCATGTTTGTTATATTGGCCCTTCGCCTCCAAGTTGCATGTTTGCGACAATGATCGGATCTTAAGATTATTAGGAGGTTTTACTTCCAAATGCAATCTTGGCCTTCATACCTTGTTTGATAATCCATCTGCCGATCCTTTATCCCTTAGCCGGTTCTGAAATCGCATTCAAGTCGTGGCTGAGTGGCGCACACGGATATCGCTTTTTTTAATGCAAGATTGTGCCGGTGACATGCAGCGTCGACGCGTTTTACAGGTTTTTCTCTGGCTTCGGTTAGTTATTGGAATCTAGTCGTAGATCTTGCTGTGGTCAGAGCCCATAGTAGTAAATGTATTCAGGGATGTGTTTTCACCAGGATATTTTCTCCACTGTTCCCCTGATATATTCTTACTGCAGCGGCGATATCACCGACAAACGTAAACCTCTTTGCTCCATACCGCAAACAAAGTTCAGCGACTGTGGCTCTGCCACTATGATGATAAATTATACAATAATGACATTAAGCATGGCGTCATGAAAGAGAACATATTTTCCTGTCACTGATTTCTCTACGTCGACAAAAAGAAATTCTTTTAGCAATTTCCTCTTGTTATGTATATGTAATTTAATTGTTTGTTAGTTTAAAATTTTTTATTTTATTTTACTCCATTACATGCTATTGTAATGATAACTTTGTCTACTGGATTTGATATGTTTTTAGAAATTCAGTTCAGTTCTGTTTGACCTGATAAACAACCAGTAGTTGAAACATTGTATCTAATTTCTGACCTTGATTCAGAAAGCAGATAGAGTTCTAGTAAACAACTTTTTTAAAAATTTTAAAATTCACTCTAATATTAAGATTCATTCAGTGGAATAAATTCCATACCTAGAGTACGTGATAATTAGCGTGTAAAAAATATTCTACGTCGTTCTAGGGGGTTACCACGTGACCCTCATACGGGAATCTGTTTTGCGTCTTAACTTACTGTATAACCGTTTTGTTGAGAAGAACTAGCCAGTTGGCCTTTAAATCTCCGACACTTAAAGGTGTCTTGTTGTGACCAGTTTGAGTTGAATTTCTATTTTATGGATCTATTGATTCTTTCCCTGGAAAATATTAGTGCTCATACAGAAAGTTTTGAACAAGGAATTTTATCGAAATTTATTCAGAAATTCTAAACTGGAATATTATTTTCTGTGATTCAACAAAGAAACTGTTGACACATCAGTACAAAGCTGACTATTGCATACGTCATCGCCTTCCATCTTGGAATTTGATCGGGACTCGAACTCAGATTTATTTAGGACCTTTAATATTAGGACTTCTATTTTTTTAATTCTTGGATTCCGAAAGACAAGAACAAATCCATTCTTGTGCTTGTCAGCGAACTTTTGTCAACCAAACGTGTTACCAAGAAGATCGCATGAAGTTTCGCAGCAGAAAAGTACTTGCCAACTCCTGAGACTGTGCTCTACTTGCGGAGATCTGATACACACCAATAACTTTGTCCAGGGAAGAAACGACGTCATATTTGTCACAAAAAGATCGTGGATTGGAACATAATTGATATATCCTAAAATACAAATCGAAACAGGAGGATGAACAGAAGAAAGGGAATTTCATCTTTTTTTTTTATTCAAATGCATACAAGAGACCGCCATGTTCATTCCTAATTTTTGCGCGGCTCATTGAGCGTGCGAGAAGGGCATCAAAAACATATCTTTTGTCATTGCCTCCACTGTAACAAGATTCCTGGAGGAAGTGAAAAAATCTTTCGAGGACCTAACCACGCTTCCCTATTTCGCCCGATGGATCTTAGACCCTATCGACGAGTCAAGAGACATTGAACGTAACGAAGACTGCCATCGTTTTGCCACGATGATGGCCCACAAATTCTCGGGATACGATGGACAATTTCTTTAAATTACTATTCAGAACAAGGCACCGAATGCCCTAAAGTCACCACGAACGGGGTCAAAATCATTTACATGCAAGTGGGATAAGTAGAGCTTAAAGATTTCCTGCGTTTTGTTTTTGACCATGCCTTTGAATCTAATGCCTAAAATGTTTCAATTGACAGAAATGACTAAAGGATATTTTTCTCACTTTTTCAATACTGAAGCCAATCAGCAGGACGTTTTCCCACTTTTGCCTGACGCCCACTACGACCCGACAATATGCGCACCGAACAACGAGAAGCTTTCTACGCTTGGTGCCGCTTTCATGCTTAGGACATCTTCGACTTTCAGGAAGAAATGGAAAAGTATTGTTGCTCGGACTGTACATTTTACGTCGTTGCTCAGGGAAATTTCGAGAACTGTACATGGAACACGGAGGGATCGAACACGGGAAGATCAATCCTATCAAGAAAGCCTATACCATCGCCAAAGCTTGCTCCTTAGTGTACTGGAACCGATTCATGACCTAGAACACCTTGGCTGTCATACGCCTTCAAACTAAGAAGTTCATCAGACGTCGATACTCAACCAAAGCTGTGTGCTGGTCACATTACTTGTGCGAAAAGGAAGACAAATCTATCCAACATGCCAGAAACGGAGGAGGATAAAAGACCATTGGAAAATATTCGGTGGATTGCTAGAACTTAGAAGACCCACAAGATCGTGTACAATTTAATGGATGATCATTTCACGGATTTCCGACCCGTTACCCTCAACGTGACACGAAAAACTAATTCTTACAGTGCACCATGGAAGAACACTTACGAACGTCGCCTAAAGTTAGAGCAAGAAGGATACCAAGTTGGTGCAGTGTGGGAGCACGACTACAATCGACGTTTGAAAACCGATCCCGAGTTTAAGCGAATCGAGGAAAGTTACAAAGTGGTTGACCATCTAGATCCACGCGGCAGTTTATATGGAGGACGCTCGAATGCACATGCTTGCTGTACCACGCGGACGATGAGAAAGGAGAAAAAATCAGATACCTGGACGTGTGTTAGCTACATCCTTAGGTGTACAAATATTGTCATTTTCCAGCAGGACACCCACAAATGCTGACAGATCAGATGGACGCGAAAACCATACCATTTGTCAATACGAAGGCTTGATCAAATGCAAAGTTTGCCTCCTACTGACTTGTACTATCCCATCTTACGCTACCATTGCCAAGGAAAGCTGATGTTTCTTTTGTGTCGTACCTGTGCCGAAACATGTAACCAAGTCCAAACTTGTCATCACACCAAGAACGAATGCACTTTGACAGGAACGTGGATCAGCGTGAAATTGTTTCGCGCATTGGAACTGGGATACCAGATATTAGGAATGTACGAAATTTACCACCATGGCATCTGTTTGATAAATTTCAAGTAAAACTTTGGATGGTGGTGCAGGTGGTGGCGTAATTGACTCTATCGGACACTTTCCCTCCTGTGAGAAATTGAAGCCAACTGCAGTTGCGTGCGTTTTACATACAAGAATATATCCCAGGTATCCCCTCTGATATGAAATTTCTGTAAGAGTTAATTGAAAAAACCTCTCTCCATTAAAAACAAATGTACCTTGCAAAACAGAGATATAATTGTAATTAAAGTGTTAAACATAATCTAGGTGTAATTAAGGACAAATTAAATTGAAATGAAACTATAAAATAACTCGCAATAGTCAATACAGTATCTGAAGACATAACATTCCCACAATACCCAAATATTACGCACATTTTTAACATTGTTCTACTCAAACCTCATGCAATCAGTATTAAGGTAAAAATTCATGTTTTGAAATAAAATGCAACAAAAGACTTCATAGGGTTTGCCATAGATTTTAAATCCATTTGAAAATTACTGTCAGCTGTTTTGCTAGTTCTGTCTGCAATATAAGATACTTTAGCTTGCTTAAGAAATTCGGTTTCCTTTGCGTAAGCTATGAAATATTAATACGATGTGGTGATATGATTCTAGAAGTACAGACAGACACACAAATCAAAAGATAGGCAGGAAAAGACATAGGACTATGTCGACACGAGACAGAGGAACGCTTCATGCAGGAGATATCAGTCTGTCATAGATGATAGAAAGTCGCAAACGATCTTCATCATCAACTAGAAGAGTAAATACTCAAACTAGACTGTGATAAATGCCGCCCATTTTCTATAACATGAAATCGTTAAATCTGACGTCTAATGGTATGCTGACATTCAATATTGTCTGAAAGTCATGTTGTTACTAGACTGAATATGTACATAGTCATCCTAAGCTGCCGAGCTAATTTCACTTCTGGATGATCTTGACTCTGTTGGTCGTGTTTATGATTGTAATGCATACGGATTTATCATCTCATTGTCAACATCGATATGATGTACTTGACCTTGCTCTGCTCACTTTGTCTTAGGCAATACTGAATGTTGCTGTTAGCCAAAACGTAACGTTTCTGACGTCGCAGCTTTGTTTTGGGCATGTCATTGGAAGGGTGTAATAAATTTGATGACTTTGGACTATTCCAGTTTGATTTGACTGCACAAACTCTCTCTCTCTCTCTCTCTCTCTCTCTCTCTCTCTCTCTCTCTCTCTCTCTCTCTCTCTCTCACACACACACACACACACAAACACCCCATATACAGGACCGCCATGTAAGATCATGACTTTATTCAGTTCCTCGTAGACTTTTAAATTGTGAATTAGGAAATGAAGCACGGTATCAAACATGTGATTAGAAATTTATCGAAAATTATTCGAAATTACACTCATTGAAGTTGACGTATTAAAAGATTTGAAACTACTCCGGAAGTACAAGTGAAGGTAACTGTTCGCTTATCAAGAGAAAGGGTAGTGGCTGCACAGTCGACGAAAGGGTATATGGCTGCAAAGTCAACGAAAATTAAATACTTATTCCAATAACTTTAAAGATCCAGGAAGAAAATTTGATAGGAATATTTTGTTTGTCACTAGTAAGTACACTGGATCTCTGAGTGTCCAAAATCAAAGGAGAGTGGATGAACAGAAAGTGTAGAACAGGAAAAGAAAGAGGAGGACGCAGCGGAGATTAAAGAAAAAGGAGATGAAGAAAAAGAAGAGAAAGAAACATATAACCTCAAAGAATGTCAAACTAAGAAGAAACAAATCTTCAAAATCATGCAGAAATAAAACCAAAAAGTAGATATTGGGAAATAAAGTGTTTCCAATGCGTTGTTATTCCTGTTCCGACATAAGATACACAAAGTTAGTAAGAATCCAACTGTCTCGATTTGTTTATTATTTACCTCCTACTTTTTAAAATCGTATCACTTCTTGGATAATTACTTTTGCTTCTATTTAAGGACTGAAAACATCTACCACAAACACACACCAACACGTGCACACATACTCACAATTTATGTTCTGTTATTGGCAATAAAGAATTTTATTATGAGATATGATAGCAAAGAAAAGGGCCGTTCAAAAACAGTCCAAAGAAATTCATGAATAGTCATCATGAGTTGTAGGGGCATCGATTATTCCCTTCGTCGGAGTTCTTCTACTGCTGTCATTTGTCATCTTAGTTCTTTTTGTTGTCTTTCTTCTAGGTATTGCTGATTCATCTGATTTTCGTAGGTGAGGGTCTTGCCCTCTTTGACTTTGATAAAGACTACTGATACAATGCTTTAATCTGTCAGTTTAAATTGGATCTGCCGTATTACACCCACATTTTCACTGCTCTCATTCATTCGATCCACGCCAGTCATCGATGTTATTTATTCTTTCCTCTTCTCTTCTTCTCGCTCCTGTAGAAAAGTCGTTTCTTCTGACCTTTAAAAAACATTTTGAAATTTTATAATTGTATAGTCTTGAAGTCATCGTATTCTTACATATTGATGACATCTAAAATTCCTACCTTGTTAAAAAAATTTAAATAAATCGTCTGCGACTGACGATACTATCGCTTGACTACTACTACTACTACTACTAGAAGTAGTAGTATCAGTTGCAGTAGTATCGACGTTTTCTTCAACATATTATAAAATGAGGGCTGATGGTAAAGTTAGTACAAATCTCTAGCTAGTGGTGGTGCATTTTTATGATAATAATGCGTTTAATTGATTCTTTTCAGGAATGCTTCTGATTATAAGTATTGTTCTTTGGATTCATTCATTTTATCTTCTAGTAGAATATGTTTGTCTCTAATAAAATGTTTTTTTTAATTTGTATGAAATATTTCACTCTGTAATTTATGCTTTATGTAGCAGCTGCAAGCATGTGGCATTCGAGCGTCCTCCATATAAACTGCCGCGTGGATCTAGATGGTCAACCACTTTGTAACTTTCCTCGATTCGCTTAAACTCGGGATCGGTTTTCAAACGTCGATTGTAGTCGTGCTCCCACACTGCACCAACTTGGTATCCTTCTTGCTCTAACTTTAGGCGACGTTCGTAAGTGTTCTTCCATGGTGCACTGTAAGAATTAGTTTTTCGTGTCACGTTGAGGGTAACGGGTCGGAAATCCGTGAAATGATCATCCATTAAATTGTACACGATCTTGTGGGTCTTCTAAGTTCTAGCAATCCACCGAATATTTTCCAATGGTCTTTTATCCTCCTCCGTTTCTGGCATGTTGGATAGATTTGTCTTCCTTTTCGCACAAGTAATGTGACCAGCACACAGCTTTGGTTGAGTATCGACGTCTGATGAACTTCTTAGTTTGAAGGCGTATGACAGCCAAGGTGTTCTAGGTCATGAATCGGTTCCAGTACACTAAGGAGCAAGCTTTGGCGATGGTATAGGCTTTCTTGATAGGATTGATCTTCCCGTGTTCGATCCCTCCGTGTTCCATGTACAGTTCTCGAAATTTCCCTGAGCAACGACGTAAAATGTACAGTCCGAGCAACAATACTTTTCCATTTCTTCCTGAAAGTCGAAGATGTCCTAAGCATGAAAGCGGCACCAAGCGTAGAAAGCTTCTCGTTGTTCGGTGCGCATATTGTCGGGTCGTAGTGGGCGTCAGGCAAAAGTGGGAAAACGTCCTGCTGATTGGCTTCAGTATTGAAAAAGTGAGAAAAATATCCTTTAGTCATTTCTGTCAATTGAAACATTTTAGGCATTAGATTCAAAGGCATGGTCAAAAACAAAACGCAGGAAATCTTTAAGCTCTACTTATCCCACTTGCATGTAAATGATTTTGACCCCGTTCGTGGTGACTTTAGGGCATTCGGTGCCTTGTTCTGAATAGTAATTTAAAGAAATTGTCCATCGTATCCCGAGAATTTGTGGGCCATCATCGTGGCAAAACGATGGCAGTCTTCGTTACGTTCAATGTCTCTTGACTCGTCGATAGGGTCTAAGATCCATCGGGCGAAATAGGGAAGCGTGGTTAGGTCCTCGAAAGATTTTTTCACTTCCTCCAGGAATCTTGTTACAGTGGAGGCAATGACAAAAGATATGTTTTTGATGCCCTTCTCGCACGCTCAATGAGCCGCGCAAAAATTAGGAATGAACATGGCGGTCTCTTGTATGCATTTGAAATAAAAAAAAAAGATGAAATTCCCTTTCTTCTGTTCATCCTCCTGTTTCGATTTGTATTTTAGGATATATCAATTATGTTCCAATCCACGATCTTTTTGTGACAAATATGACGTCGTTTCTTCCCTGGACAAAGTTATTGGTGTGTATCAGATCTCCGCAAGTAGAGCACAGTCTCAGGAGTTGGCAAGTACTTTTCTGCTGCGAAACTTCATGCGATCTTCTTGGTAACACGTTTGGTTGACAAAAGTTCGCTGACAAGCACAAGAATGGATTTGTTCTTGTCTTTCGGAATCCAAGAATTAAAAAAATAGATGTCCTAATATTAAAGGTCCTAAATAAATCTGAGTTCGAGTCCCGATCAAATTCCAAGATGGAAGGCGATGACGTATGCAATAGTCAACTTTGTACTGATGTGTCAACAGTTTCTTTGTTGAATCACAGAAAATAATATTCCAGTTTAGAATTTCTGAATAAATTTCGATAAAATTCCTTGTCCAAAACTTTCTGTATGAGCACTAATATTTTCCAGGGAAAGAATCAATAATTCCATAAAATAGAAATTCAACTCAAACTGGTCACAACAAGACACCTTTAAGTGTCGGAGATTTAAAGGCCAACTGGCTAGTTCTTCTCAACAAAACGGTTATACAGTAAGTTAAGACGCAAAACAGATTCCCGTATGAGGGTCACGTGGTAACCCCCTAGAACGACGTAGAATATTTTTTACACGCTAATTATCACGTACTCTAGGTATGGAATTTATTCCACTGAATGAATCTTAATATTAGAGTGAATTTTAAAATTTTTAAAAAAGTTGTTTACTAGAACTCTATCTGCTTTCTGAATCAAGGTCAGAAATTAGATACAATGTTTCAACTACTGGTTGTTTATCAGGTCAAACAGAACTGAACTGAATTTCTAAAAACATATCAAATCCAGTAGACAAAGTTATCATTACAATAGCATGTAATGGAGTAAAATAAAATAAAAAATTTTAAACTAACAAACAATTAAATTACATATACATAACAAGAGGAAATTGCTAAAAGAATTTCTTTTTGTCGACGTAGAGAAATCAGTGACAGGAAAATATGTTCTCTTTCATGACGCCATGCTTAATGTCATTATTGTATAATTTATCATCATAGTGGCAGAGCCACAGTCGCTGAACTTTGTTTGCGGTATGGAGCAAAGAGGTTTACGTTTGTCGGTGATATCGCCGCTGCAGTAAGAATATATCAGGGGAACAGTGGAGAAAATATCCTGGTGAAAACACATCCCTGAATACATTTACTACTATGGGCTCTGACCACAGCAAGATCTACGACTAGATTCCAATAACTAACCGAAGCCAGAGAAAAACCTGTAAAACGCGTCGACGCTGCATGTCACCGGCACAATCTTGCATTAAAAAAAGCGATATCCGTGTGCGCCACTCAGCCACGACTTGAATGCGATTTCAGAACCGGCTAAGGGATAAAGGATCGGCAGATGGATTATCAAACAAGGTATGAAGGCCAAGATTGCATTTGGAAGTAAAACCTCCTAATAATCTTAAGATCCGATCATTGTCGCAAACATGCAACTTGGAGGCGAAGGGCCAATATAACAAACATGCCCGCAAAAACAGTAGTTTCAGAACGGACTTTGTCCTCGATAAACCACGGTCAACGCGGTTATTGGAAGGGTGAAGCAACAGTTGGAAAGTTAGCGAAGGCGCCAATAGTTACCGAAGGCGTCACCAGAGCGCGGATGGCCAAACAAACGTTGTGACAGCACCAAAGAATATTTCCCAGGCTGACATTTTGTTTCTCCCACATGATCAGGTGTGTCAACACAGCCGTGTGCTTATATATAAATATGCACTTACTTATAAGGAAGCCGATTTGCTGACGTCTAAGGATTCAATAAGTTTCACAGACGCATTGAAACGTGTGCTGTCAACATGGTCAAAGCTTCTGCGGGTGGATCCAGGCAAAGAATGTTTGATATCCGTTGCTGATTTGTAGGCGAAACAACATGTGCAGGTTCGCCGAAGACATGTCGGCTATTGTTCAAGCTGTTGTGGAACGATTCAACCACACACTTGTGAAACGATTATTCGGGTATCAATAGTGCAAGGATCGTAGATTCACAGTCGATCTTAGTAGCGTGTGAAGCGGCTTCGCTTGGTCCTATCAGTGTCGAATAATGAAACTACACATATGATCGAGTTTTCACAATTCGTCAGGAAAGTGTCACCGCCCAGAACCGTAAAGAGGCTGCACAGCGACCCGCATTAGACTTTATGAGAAACAGTCTGGTTTTGTATCTATATGCTTCGGGGAAGCTGTAAAGCAGACAATGTCGTTCTACTCACCAGGGATGGTCCGTCGTTGCATATACGATCTTGGACGGAATTGATATTCCAAGGCAACCAACACAGCCATTTCGCGCTGTTGGTAAAGCCTCTTAGTAGGGCATTTGTGCGAATTCTCAATCACCACCAGGGTTTATTTTGCAACATGCGTGTGCCCGTACACGCAATTGGGGATTCCATTAGGGTAAATCGATCACATTTTATCCAGCAGGGACAAGTTTACGTTGGTACAACGATACAAGCCAATGCGATGTTTCTCTGATTGACTATGGTTTGCCGTGTGTGTAAATTCAGGTCAAACTCCTTTTGCCGTATAGATGCTCGTTTTATTATTTAATTTTTCTTTACCGACGCGACAACAAAACACCAGCGAGTCAAGTTTAGGTCGCAGTCCCAAGTATTCCTTAATAAGGATGCCTTAGTTCTCATCTTTGAATTTCCACACGACTCTCTTGTTGGCGTTGCTGAACAGCGGATGGTCCTTAGGGTACTCACTGAAATCAAATTCGCACGCGAGTGGTCTGGCACCCATGCCAACGTAAATAACGCTGGTGGTAATATCTATCAGCAACTAGTCCGTATCCGTGTACATCATCTTAATGTTGCCGCCGTATCGGGGCTTAATCGCACCGTAGTGGAACTTGTATATGAGTAGCTTTGACAAATCAATCACGGAAACGTCAACGTAAATTAATTTTGTCAACATTTGGTCGGCAATTAACTGGAGAAGATTGCGTTGATCGCCATCCCAGACAAGGTCAACGCGAATCCGTTTTCGCATATTTTGCATGGTTTTCCAGAACACTTTGTTCCTCATCAACTTGAAGAATTCCTTTTGAAATTCATTCGTGACGGCCGTTCGCAGATCCATATTCATCCGAATATGAAGGACCATCCACGCACGTTGGTAAGATCTCAGCTTTGGATCCGTGACACACGCATCCTCAAACGCAGATACAACTGCTGATTTCGTATGTAGATGGCATAGATGAGCTTTGGACGCATATTCGGAACCAGCTTGGAGCAATCGACGAACTTGTCCCGTGGAGTCTTTGTTTCTCGTCCACGATTGCACACTAATACGGCGGCAATCACTCGCTGGTCATTGACTTCGCATCTGGTTTCCGTTGATATTCATGGTGGACGTGGTGAAGCTCGTCTGGGTATTACAGGTCGAAATGTTCTTGCTAGATTCTGTCATAATCGTAGGCTGTCGCTTTCTCACTCACTACGGCACAGTAAAAGCCATGGTTGTCAAGGAGCTATTGGGTGAAAATTGCATGCAGCTTCGACATGGAAATGTTTCGTCTTGTACTTGCTGTGCCTATAAAATCAGTGGTGAATAATCTTTTATACACATGTAATGCTACTGCGCCTCTGGGACATCAGAGCCGTCCATGTTTCCCTGTTGCTCAATAACAACAGAGCAATAAAGTTTGGATAGTCTTTTCGGATAAAGGCCTGTTCGAAGCATAGACATTAAAGGCGAGAGTAGGGTAGAGTTATTCAAACATTTTGAATATAATTTCATAAATCTGTATTGGAAATTTTATGTTACCAAATTTGAATTCACCCATGTGATGTTTATATCTTCGAGGCTATCTGTATGATCACTCAATCGATTCAGAGCGGATAAGATCGCCCATTCGAAACATCGGTTGTCATCATATTTCACATTTATTAATGCCCGCAGTGGAATAGGCTTTGATGTTGGAATATAACTTGACCCACGGAAAGTCTTGTAAGGGGAAATAGGACGATGAATTTCCAAGCATTTGTAAAGCATCTATGCTGAATCTCCTCTGGAGTATTTTTCAAATTTTTAAGGATCTTTGCATAACCTTTGTCGATTTCGGCATTGTTGACCACGGTGTCTCTATGGTTTAAGATTACACCGGTACTCACTATGGAACCACGGATGTGACGTTATAGATGGTACAGAGACTCCTCTGGTTAAATAAGCAGGATCGTAAATTCCACACCCATAACAATGCCCACTTTGAATCCAGATGGTAGCGCTGTTTCACCCACTTTCTTCAAATTTGATATGATTCACAGTCGCATGTTCGAGACAAACTGCAGAAGGTGCTCCAACAAAGATTAAGTTCATTTATTGTGAACACGCAGCCGAGATCTTAGAATTCTCATGGAAACCCAATAAACCTTGGGTAATCAATTAGGTGGCAGAAGATAACATTGTGCAGATGTGGCAAATGTCTCAACATGATTATCATATACAACTTTTGAAAGCTGTGCATTGAAAGCAAGACTTTCCATTCTTGCATAATGTATTGCCAATTGTAACTCTTTTAATACAACCATGGATATAAATTGTTATTTAGTTTACAAACTAACTGTACTTTTAAACCTTTTTATGCGAGAAAATTGGTCTCCTTGTAATAACTTCCTAAGAGAAGAGTGTTTTCACGTTTTTTTTATGCAAGTGTTCATTTAGTGGCACATACATAATGAAGGAATTTGTTTCACACACACACACACACACACACACACACACACACACACACACACACATATATATAGAGAGAGAGAGAGAGAGAGAGAGAGAGAGAGAGAGCAGTCATTGAATCTTCTTAAGATGTTACACTACGTTCAAGTGAATATTAATAAATATTTTCCATGTACCATGATTTAGAATTGTGTAGTTTATTCACATCCTTATCTTTCTCTGTGTGTTATTTAAGAACACTTTCAGTTTGAGACAGTCCAGTCAGGTGATATACTATTGTCCAGTGGCGTGGTAAGTTGAATCAGTGACCTAGTGATTCCTTTCTGTGGTTTCCTTCTTCTCTCTATTCCTATTTCTCTTTTATTTTGTTTCCGTCGACCTTTCTATTATATCTTTTTCCACATATAAGGACTGACCACTAGGTAATGTTAAAGAATAGCAAAGGCAGAGCAGAGTTCATCCTTATTTTTTATAATCTTCTCCTCTACTCTCCGGGTCATCCATCTTTACTCTGCCCTTACTTCTCGATTCTCGCTGTCATCTAATGATTGTGGGGAGAGCTCTTATTCCAGAACGAGAGATATCAGATGTTCCAAGAGTTGTGAACCTGTAGAGTTCTCTCCAAGTCATAAGATCTGTATTTACTTAACATAATAAAACAAGTTCCAGCAAAGAATACAATGTATGGACACACAAATTTATGAATAATAATAATAATAATAATAATAATAATAATAATAATAATAATTATTATTATTATTATTATTATTATTATTATTATTATTTACATGATCTATTGAATAAAGCCAACTGTCTGTCTCTCTCTGTGTGTCTCTGTCTCGTCCTCACACAAAGACACATGCACAACTTCGGTGGTTGTATAAACGGGAACCACAGTTAACTTCTGCACGGTAAAATATTCCCAACCTCTCTCTCTCTCTCTCTCTCTCTCTCTCTCTTTGTCTGAAAATCACATTAACCAATGAATTATTGAGTAGTAAACATTATTTCTTTCAGATATTTAGTATAGAAGGAAAACACAGGTTTCGGGGAATCCAGTCTCATGTGTCTGTGCAGTGATGCATTCCCTTGTATCCACTTTATAATTATTAACGCAAAACTTTAATGTTGACGATGACGCCGGAAATATAATACCTTTACATGAATACCTCAATACAATTATTCAAGCTGTTTAGAAAAACGGCACCATTTTGAAAGTTTTCAATGGTAATTACTTGTATTGTTATCATGTTTTGAAACGACCGCCTCAAATACAGAACTAAGAAAGTCCAAATACAACACTATGACCGGTACGTATTGGTCTTGTGACTGAGAAATTGCGTATTGGCATGGTGACCAGGGCATTTGTTCCCCTTTATTTATTGCTCAGGAACGGTGATAACTTTGATTATGATTGAAGAAATTGCTTCATTTTCCCTCCATATTGCTGATTTTATAAGAAGGATAGATGAAATTGATTGATCAGTTAGTGAGTGAAAAATGGTTTAAAATAACAACAACAAGAAAAACAACGCACACACTTGTCTTGATTTCAACCTCGAAAACTCGCACCTTCCTGATACTAAGAAACATGGACCCAGAACACAATTTTCCTATATAGTCTCTACATTTTGAACTTTCCACTGTGTGACAATCAATACAAATCATATGTTAATCCAAAATACCTTCAAAGATGACTTCACGGTGAGGTTCTTATCATAGGTTCAGCGGCATTTCTTTGAGAGGCTGAACTGTAAACAAAACAACGTGCAATGGAACACAGATTTCACTTCCGGATCATCACCAAGGCCTTATTACTCACTGTGCACAGTCGCCGAAATACACACAGACAACCACACCATAAGCTCATATTGTAAAGAATAAACAATTACCTTTAAATCCATACCATGGATTCTTAAATCGAACTCTTGTATCACCATCAAAATGTGATAGGAAAGCTCTAACAAATAGACAAAGACTACATTCGTAGGTACTGAACTGGAAGTACCAATTGTGACCTGATTCCATATACTGTCTCTGTACTGCCGAAAAAGGATAAAATCTGGGCCGCAGCATTCCAAGTTCTCGATGGTCTACTATATGTAACGGCAGTTGATCTAAAAATGCAGATGCTCGAAGTTCGATACGTATTTTGTTTTACTTATCTGGATGCACATGTATATGTTCTTTTAATACTACGTGTAATGTCACAATATAATGTATCAATTGGTTAGAACTTGGAATAAAGGAAAACATAAGTGTACAATTTAGATATCATATATGGCTTTGGTGATGAGAAAGCAGATGAGTAACTGAAAAAAGTTGAAGAAAATATTGCAGAAAATAGACAGAAGGCGTCCTTATGATGATGTTACATCACTAGGTACTAGATCTATTGGCATCGGTTTCTGTAGCAATCCTATGACCCACATTCAACCGATAAAGCTCAAGCCTTCCAAAAATTGGGGGGGGGGGATGTGTAGTACGAATTAATGTGATAAACACCTGTTTAAAGGTTCCAAGAGGGAAGCTTTGTTTAGTGAACCTAGTATGTTATTCTAGACGAGGATATGGTGATCTTCGCCAGAAAATAGCTGTATTTGAAGAAATGTTTTGTTTGTTTTCTTTCTTGTTGGTATGTAGTTTTTTTGTTGTTTTTTGCGTTGGGGTGGGATGGAAGGCTCATATGTCTTTTCTTGGTTAATTCTGCAAGCTCCTTGATGATGATGATGATGATGATGATGATGATGCCAGATGACTGTTAGGATCCATTGCAGACTGCCTACTCAATGTCTTGAGAACATCTTAAGTCGGAATTTATACTGATAAACTATTCTTTACCACTTCAGTTGTACATCGCAATAAACTTTTCTTAACCGTACATTGTCCCCACAGATAAATTACAATAGTTTTAATGTGAGGCTCAGTATACAGAAGTTTGATTAGTATAAGAACGGTTTGATTGAGGAAAACACAAATATGTGACCAGTCTGCAAATGAAGATGGGTTACAGAGGAGCCGGTTAAGGAAAGTTTAAACTTATTCGTGGCTGCTTCTTAAGAACATAAAGTCAATTGCCATCACACTCCCGAAATGTTCTTTTAGCTTTCTAGGAAAATGGAATCAGCAGAAAACAACAGTATCTCGAAGGATCTTACGTTCCACCGCCCGAAAATAATTTCCAGAATTCAGAATGAGACCATTTTGTCATTTTAACTGCGAGATTTGAAACTATCTCTAATATTCTTGAGCGATAGATTATCAAATTAGCCACTGTGGCAGCCATATTGTATGTAAGATCGGCACCATTTTCATTTATGACAAACTATAACGAATTAAAAGACTATTGGTGTGTAAATGTGCAAAATTTTGTTGAATGATCTGTCTGTAGTGTACATTTCACAGTATATTGTTTTGTAGAGCATTTTGTTGGGGTCAGCGCAGAGTGACATGTAAAATTAAGATTGACGTATTATCTAGGGTAGATATAGCTTTGCAACTTGTAATAATTAATCTGGTATGTTTGGGGCATGACTTGAGTTTTATTTAGAGGCTAGCTTGTTTAACGGTTCGAGCCAGAGAAGAGTGTAATAGTAACCTGAGGTCATAGTGGTAAAGTGACAAAAACGGAGAAAAACCAGGGAAGATTTTGTTGGAAGTTGTGGTCCTTTTGAAACGGGTGTCATAAAATATTTTCTTGAATAGTTATTAATAAAGATGGACTACAGGGAATTATTCTGACTTCATTGTGAGTGATACAGATTTCTGCTAGGTAAAGTAATAATCCTGATTGTCTGAGCTAAATGGGGGTGGGGATTGTTTCCAGGCGGAAATCAGGGTTTTTGAAATAGTCCACCTCATAGAACTGATCAATCCAAGATTTTCTGCCAACGTGGAAAGTCTGAGGAACTCCGAGAAAATTAATAAGTAGTATCTCTCGTTAAACAAACTGTCAAAAGGACAAGGGGGTCTAGAACTTTTAGAGACCCGTATCAAGAGAAGGACGGGGGAATTCTCTCATGATAAGCGACCGAGAGCTCCGATGAAGCACAACGTTAGTCTCAATTGCATGTAATGTATATTCTTTGAGATAAGTATGTAATTATTGCTGAAATTAGACGTTTAAAATTCATCCTTCAATTTTCTTGCGTTCGGAAATAGTAAGTGTCTTTTTTATTCATGTTTGTAAGATGTCATATCATATTTCGTTTATATGAACGAGTTTAGATTTAGAGACTTGACATGTAATAGGAATGCTGTATAATAAGAATTCATATATTTCTTCTGACGTAAATTGGGTGAATATGTGAACTATCCGTCTAAATGATTTGATTCATTTATGCTGAGGATTGATTTTTTTATGTCTGAAAATCTGTGTCTGAATCGCTAATTAGCAAAGTAACATTGCTAGGACAAGGAGTGAAGTCTATTAGTTCCTGTGTAATTAAGTTGTAAATTCTTTTCAACTAAGAATCGAGTTAACGTGTGGCATAGTTTAGCTGGTAAATTTATAGCCACAGCGGGGTGTGATGGTTTATCTAAAGAGGTCTAATTATATAATTTTACTCAGTTAAGAATGTGGTAGCCGCTAACCAGACATTGATTTATGATAATAAGTTGTTTATTTATTAAGTGCGAATCGCCATTCCTAGTTCTTTTAAATTCGATAGACGAGATATGACGAAAAGAGTGGGAACATCTGTTGATCCTAGGAGAAGGAAAATGCTGATGGGTGTTTAGTTTGGGTGTTATCTTTTGTATTTAAAGGAAATAGCTCTACACATACTTGACTGCGTAGTGGGAAAGAGAGCGCTGAACGCTACAAAGATTTGATGACTGAATAGGAGAGAGAGAGAGAGAGAGAGAGAGAGAGAGAGAGAGAGAGAGAGAGAGAGAGATCACCAGCAGTGATTTAGGAAAGACCGAAATCACCTGGTGATGTTTTCGTGCCGGCAATCTGAATTCGATGAGTCACTCTATGATATAATTAAATTTAGTCTATCAGTAACAGAATGGCTAATGAATTAATTTTCTAACTCTATTTCTGAGAGAAAGCGAGTCATTCACATGTCAATTTTGTTTATGTGATTGATTAAATTGTATTTTACATATGGGGGCTTATGTTATTCTTTTCCATATATTTGCTCAGTTCTCTGTTATTCCATCCCTTAATTTCATATTTTATATTATTAATGACCCGATCCGGGCAAAATAGTACCGTGGTCGATCATCTCCTAGATAACGATAACCAAAAACCTTAAGGAGTGGGGAAGATTTCGAACGACATCCACCATATCCCACCACATGGTGAAAGCTACATGTTTGTTAAACATTATCCATTTAAGAGAATTAGTAACAAAATTTTCAATATGTTCATTGTGGCAGCCATATAGGATGTAAGCAGGGTGCCATTTTCGTTTTAAACCAACTAGATACCATAAAATGTCTTTATGACTTTCTATCTAAAAAGAGTAGCAAATGAATTTTCAAGATGGCCGTTGTGTAGGTCATACTGGGTGTCAGATTAGCACAATTTCTTTTTAAGATCAACTAGACATCATATGCTGTTTTTAAATATAAACCTCATGTTGATACGACTATCCATGCAGGAGCTTGTCGATAACAGCATTTTCAAGATGACCGCCTTCTCGACAGTATTGGAAATCTGCGCTAAATTAGGATTAACTAGACATAATAGAAGTTTTATGGTGAAGACCCCATATCGACGAGACTTTCTATTCAGATAAGAATAGCGATAACCAGATTTTCAAGATGACTTTTGTTGCTACCATACTGGAGGTCAGATCAGCATCATTTTCATGTAGAACGAACTTGACATCATAAGAAGTCTTTTAGCGAAAACCCATTGGTGAGATGATCATACATTCAGGAGGCGAAACCATTACAAGATTTTCAAGATGGCTGCTATGGCGGCCATAAAAGCATCATTTTCATTTCGGACTTATTAGACCTTGGGGTTAATGTATGTAGAATTTCACAGCAATCTTCCAAGTAATTTAGGATGATTAGCTATGATAAACTTGGGCAAAACGACGGACGGACATCGGACGATGGGCAACAGACCCTCCCTTATGCCTTTTTGGTCTGTGACCAGTAGAGCTAAGACTGTTTAAAATAAAGAAAAGATGAATTTAACAAGGAGCAAACAAGGAATCCATGTTTGCCAAAGTAATTAACCTAATCTGCATCTTAATAAAATATTTTGTTGTAATAATAATGGTCGTGAAAACAAAAAATACACTAATACTACTACTTATAATAATAATAATAATAATAATAATAAACAACCGTTCAACCCTCCTTGCTCTATGCATCAACTCCAACTGCCTCGTCACTAAATAACCAGCTTGTGTTCCTGTGCAGTAAAGCACCAAACAAAACCTTTCTTAATTATATTTTCGAATATATTCAATGGCGATCTGCTTTTTCTGGCATAGTATAAACGGCTGACGTTGCTTTGATTGTCATCTGCTCCATTTTGTTGCCGAGAGTTCATTGCCCTCTGTTATATTTAAATATAGCAAAGTGCAATGAACTCTGGCAGATATTGCTCGGCTACTCACGACATGAAAATGTGCCCAATACACCGTTAGTAAACAATGCTACTACCTGCACAGACCATTGGACTCTGGGTCGGGTGTGACTTTGCCGTTCTTAACTATATTTTCGAATATATTTAATGGCGATCTGCTTTTTCTGGCATAGTATAAACGGCTGACGTTGCTTTGATTGTCATCTGCTCCATTTTGTTGCCGAGAGTTCATTGCCCTCTGTTATATTTAAATATAGCAAAGTGCAATGAACTCTGGCAGATATTGCTCGGCTACTCACGACATGAAAATGTGCCCAATACACCGTTAGTAAACAATGCTACTGCCTGCACAGACCATTGGACTCTGGGTCGGGTGTGACTTTGCCGTTCTTAACTATATTTTCGAATATATTCAATGGCGATCTGCTTTTTCTGGCATAGTATAAACGGCTGACGTTGCTTTGATTGTCATCTGCTCCATTTTGTTGCCGAGAGTTCATTGCCCTCTGTTATATTTAAATATAGCAAAGTGCAATGAACTCTGGCAGATATTGCTCGGCTACTCACGACATGAAAATGTGCCCAATACACCATTAGCAAACAATGCTACTGCCTGCACAGACCATTGGACTCTGGGTCGGGTGTGACTTTGCCGTTCTTAACTATATTTTCAAATATATTCAATGGCGATCTGCTTTTTCTGGCATAGTATAAACGGCTGACGTTGCTTTGATTGTCATCTGCTCCATTTTGTTGCCGAGAGTTCATTGCCCTCTGTTATATTTAAATATAGCAAAGTGCAATGAACTCTGGCAGATATTGCTCGGCTACTCACGACATGAAAATGTGCCCAATACACCGTTAGTAAACAATGCTACTGCCTGCACAGACCATTGGACTCTGGGTCGGGTGTGACTTTGCCGTCCCCCCCCCCCCCGCCCCGTTCGGAAGTTAAGCATTTCGCTGTTAAATGTACTGTTTCGAGCTTTGAAATATCTACATTTTGCGTTGCTTCCAGCAAATGCTTTGGAAAGTTAGTTAATAAAGAATAATAGGAGTTTCTACTAATTACTGGCAGACTTATGGCGGCACATACGGACTACATCAACCACATATATTTCTACGAGACCAAAATATGCCTTTGAAGGTATGATGCGTAAGAGTGATATCAAAGCTGCGAATGGTGGTGGCAGTGGTATTTCGAAGCGGATGCGCCATCTGGACAGCTAAATATATCGGGATTTGCCTATGTGTTCCAGACGGCCAGGAACCAGTTTAGGACCAACGACGCTCAGATTTATCGTACTATCTATCGCCTGGCGGATTAAATATCACACAAGGACATGGGACAGGAGATCCTTCAGTGACAAATTCTTCTGTCTCTTATATTTACACCCAGCATTCCGATGCAAACACATTGTTTGGTTCTAATTAGGCCTGAAAGTGCCATGAAAATTATGTTGTAGAGTGAAGAAATTATTTTAATCCTATTGTGATTTATAGAAAATTTTAAAATCGTAATGTCCATGTATAAACCTGGTCAAGTGTTCTGTCTTAACTTTCTCAACTCAAGATCTGTTCCATACACACAAGTTTACGGACATAGTACGTACTTCAACTTAATTTATTTTGTGCAAAAAATTAACTTCAGAGAGATTTTCCCTCAAAAGTTTGATAATTGAGGCTGAATGCATATTCACTTGTATGTTGTTTATGATCTTGGAGACCGTTACTGGTGCAACATTTTTAAATGTCTCATTTATTAAAATCACTGATCGAAATAAAAGTTTGCATATGTATTTCTAACTTTTGAAAATAGGATTGAATTTTGCCGCCTTCCATATCTCTCTCTCTCTCTCTCTCTCTCTCTCTCTCTCTCTCTCTCTCTCATATGGACTGTAATATTTTGCAGAACTTTCAGCGATGATCCTTTAAAAGTGTAGGATGATGAGTTTTTTCATCCAGGAAGTTATTTCACTCGTGATGCACATTAACAAAACAATATGGTCCAGCGCCGGATTAAGACTTTAGGCGACCAGGGCAATTAAGATAGGGGTGCCCTTGGATCTACAAATACACACTGAAAATAGTTCCTAAACTGTGTCCTCTCTATGCGTGTAATTATGAAAAGCTTTAATAGGCTAAGTATTGGACGGTTTATCTATCTATCTATCTATCTATCTATCTATATATATATATATATATATATATATATATATATATATATATATATATATATATATATATATATATATATATTGTTGGGTGTTGGTTGGTGGTGGTGATTGATTGACGGATTGTACCTTCTTACAAGGTGTCTGCTTTATTGGGTTATCGTTATCTAGAGGGTGATCGCCTTCGGTGTTATTGCCAGGATCGAGAAAATATTAATATAAAGTGTGAAACTTATAGGTGGAATAGATAGAGATCTGAGCAGATATATAAACAGAATGACATGAGCCCCTGTACATGAAAAATAACAATTTAATCAATTACAAAAACAACCGTGATAATGCATTACATAAGGAAGATACACTTTTGAAATAAATCATTCACCGAATTTCAAACACAAATATACTTATATAAATAGCCGATCTGTTTTAAAGTTTTAAATGATAGAATTGGTTCATCTTGGTACAACTTCATAACCTGCTTATTTCTGGTTCATTCCAACTTCACTGTGGCTGTTCTTCTTGGTCCTTTCCACTTTTCCCTTCTCCAAACTCTCTATTGTCTCGCCTCTTTCGGCCCTCGAACTTTGTGTGGGTAGGTGGATACGTAAGTATGTGATACGTAGATACTTGGATAAGTCAGTACGTGGATACGTCCAGTGGAGCTATTTCCCCTTCCAAAATAAACAGCGAAGCAACCTAAATTTCCTGTCAGATATCTTACTGGGAATAGATCATTACTCCCCTCTCGTTATGTCAGATATCGTCCTATCAGAATTCAAACAGATACCAAAAGCTATCTGGTCAAGCTAAACATGGCAGACCATAAACAAACCTAGTTTCATAAGATTAATGTACTTCCTAATGGCTATTTCAACCCGACTCACATTATCATCACACGAGACAAAACAGTTCCATTCTCGTCTCAATCACACAAATGAATGAATGAAGTTCATTACATGGCTTAACTACGTCTTCTAGCTAATACACACATTCAAGTCTTTAGCATATATGAAATCTCACTTCATGGTTTAACGACGTTAATTTCAGTCAATACG
>JAECUM010007704.1:0-16647 GCA_016617855.1 Megalonaias nervosa | reverse complement strand
CTATATCATTAACTAGCTGCGTTTGCAAAACCATGGAACGAATGATCAATTCTCGGCTTGTATGGTATTTGGAAACCAACAATTTAATATCTCCTTTCCAAAGTGGCTTTCGTTATGGTCGTAGTACCAATGATCATCTGGTTAGACTGGAAACCTTTATTCGCGACGCTTTTATCAAGAAGGAACACTTAGTAGCGGTTTTCTTTGATCTGGAAAAGGCCTATGACACAACGTGGAAGTACGGAATACTAAATGACCTGCACGATCTGGGTCTAAGAGGCCGACTGCCCTCGTTCATATCAAACTTCCTCTCAGACAGGGAATTCAAGGTACGAGTGGGCTCCACCCTCTCTGATATGCACGATCAAGAGATGGGTGTGCCCCAGGGCAGTATTTTATCGGTGACGCTTTTCACCATAAAAATTAATAGCATCACCAAGTGTCTGACTCCCGGTGTGGATTGCTCCCTATATGTTGACGACTTTTTAATATGTTACCGATCCAAGCACATGCATACAATTGAAAGACAATTACAGCAAAATATCAACAAGATTCAACATTGGGCCAATACTAACGGTTTCAAATTCTCGAAATCAAAAACTGTATGTATGCATTTCTGTCAGCTACGAAGACATCATGATGGACCTAAACTCACGCGGGACGGAACACCTATTCCAGTTGTTGAGGAAGCAAAATTCTTAGGTATTATCTTCGACAGAAAACTGACCTTTATTCCACACCTGAAGAATTTGAAAGCTAAATGCTTGAAGTCTCTAGACTTACTTAAAATAATAGCGCACACCGACTGGGGTGCTGATAGGAAAATCCTACTCAGTTTATACAGAACATTTATTCGCTCGAAACTAGACTATGGTTGCGTTGTCTATGGTTCAGCTAGGAAGTCCTATTTGAAGATGCTAGACCCAATTCATCATCAGGGAAGAAGACTTGCCTTGGGAGCATTTAAGACATCCCCGTGTGAAAGCCTACTCGTTGAAGTGAACGAACCACCTTTACCACAACGTAGAGAAATGCTTTCTGCACAGTATGCTCTCAAATTAAGCTCAAACCCTCTGAACCCTGCTTTTTCGGCTGTTTTTGAACCCAAATATAAAAACTTATATGACAATAAACCAAACGTCATACCTACCTTTGGCATTAGAATATTACCATGCCTTGACAGTAGCAAAATTGATCTTTCAAAAATTCTGAAAACGACCGTCTCCGAAACACCTCCCTGGCTACTTCAACAACCAAAGGTACTTTTCACATTACACGATGGAAAAAAATCGGAGACAAACCCTTGTATCTTCCACAACTCTTACCATGAACTAATCGCCCAATTTCAAAATTATACAAGAATATATACTGATGGATCAAAAGATCAGGAAAAGGCTGCTGCAGCCTTCGTTAGAGGAAAACACACAACAAAAGTCCGCTTGCCAAATGGTACATCCATTTTTTCAGCTGAAATCAGAGCAATAGACCTTGCATTGCAATATATTGAAAGCAAGCGTATTTTAAATAGCATCATCTTCTCCGATTCACTATCAGTGCTTCAGTCACTACATAATAGAAAACTGGAGAATCCATTATTAGCTAATGTTCTCCTTAAACATACTGAGCTGAGTACCTCACACAATATAGTATACTGTTGGTTACCCAGCCATATTGGAATTAAAGGTAATGACAAAGCAGACCGCGCTGCTAAAATGGCTCTATCACTAGAACCATCTCATTTTAATACACCGTATACGGATTTTATACGTAGTATCAAAGAATGTTTACGTCAGAAATGGCAGGCATCATGGAATGATGCCGTGAATAACAAACTTCATACCATCAAGCCAACCCTAGGAGAATGGACTCCTTCCTACAGAGCCGTCTGTAGGGAGGAGGTAGTCGTTGCAAGAATTCGCATCGGCCATACTTATTTAACCCACTCCTACATACTAAAAGGAGAAGACCCTCCAGAGTGCATATCTTGCAATGAACCATTCACTGTTAAGCACTTTATGTTGGAGTGTTTCGACCTCCAACCTACGCGTAATCATTATTACAATGTGCGTGACATTAGGGAGCTCTTTGATACAGTTAGCGTTTCTTATATTATAGACTTCCTGAAGGAAGTAAATATTTATCATAAGCTATAGCTTGTATGCTATCACCTTGAACAGTTTTATGTGCTATATATACCGTCGGTAGATTTTAATTCCCTTTCATCTGTTTTCGTTGTCATACATCATTTGCACTCCCCGTTGATCGGGAAACTATTTATTTATAACCGTTACCATTTTATCTTTTTTTTTTTTTTTTTTTGGTTTCGTATCGCTGGTCGATACTAAACCTTTTACCACTTTTACATGATGAAAGATATAACCTTTTGTATGGCGCTAAATAGCCTCATAGTGCTGGTGCGCCGTAAAAATTCAACTAACCAACCAACCAACCAACCTACAGAGCTGTCCGTAGGGAGGAGGTAGTCATTGCAAGAATTCGAATCGGCCATACTTATTTAACCCACTCCTATATACTAAAAGGAGAAGACCCACCAGAGTGCATATCTTGCAATGAACCATTCACTGTTAAGCACTTTATGTTGGAGTGTTTCGACCTCCAACCTTCGCGTAATCATTATTACAATGTGCATGACATTAGGGAACTCTTTGATACAGTTAGCATTTCTTATATTATAGACTTCCTGAAGGAAGTAAATATTTATCATAAGTTATAGCTTTTATGCTATCACCTTAAACAGTTTTATGTGCTATATATATATACCGTCGTTAGATTTTAATTACCTTTCATTTGTTTTAGTTGTCATACATCATTTGCACTCCCCGTTGATCTGGAAACTTCATTTATCACCGTTACTATTTTATCGTTTTACCTTCAACTGTTTGGTTTCGTATCGCTGGTCGATACGTAATCTTTTACCACTTTTAAATAATGAAAGATATAACCTTTTGTATGGCGCTAAATAGCCTCATAGTGCTGGTGCGCCGTAAAAAATTCAATCAACCAACCAACCAACCAAACCAATTAGACACGCTTGTTCAACAACTTCCTGCACCATTTGTTTTACTCGGTGATTTTAATGCCCATAATATTTTATGGGGATCAAATTACATAAGCGACAGGGGCAAAAAGGTCGAGGATTTTATTACTAGACACCACTTGTGTCTATTTAATACCAAGTCTCCGACGTACTTGCACCCAGGAACTTGTACATACACATGTATCGACTTGACAATTTGTTCTCCTTCACTACTTTTGGATTATAATTGGAAGGTCGCTGATGACCTTCACAGCAGTGATCACTTTCCAATCTCTCTTAAGAACACCAACGTTACAATTGATGACACGATTCCACAGTGGAATTTAAAGAAAGCTGACTGGACCAAGTTTGAAACACTTTGTACAGCTAGACTTAACAGGAATACCGTCCTAAACGATATTGATCCTATTCGACAATTTACATCCGTCTTAATTGAGATTGCAGAAGAATCTATTCCTAAGTCCTCGCCGAATTGTAAAAGAACCCAAAAACCGTGGTTCACTAAAGAATGTAAAGAAGCCATTAGACAACGCCGAGAAGCACTGAAAAATTTAATAATCGTCCAACGCCCGAAAACTTAACTCAGTACCGTATTTTTCGGGCCAAAGCTCGCCGCATAATTAAAGAAAGTAAACGAGCATCATGGAAAAAATATGTTTCAACTTTAAACTCTCGTTTCTCAATAAAGAAAGTTTGGGACACGATCCGCAAAATAAATGGAAAGGGAAAATACAATTCATTCCGACATCTGAAGCTAAATAATAACAATTTCAATACCAAACATGAAATAGCTAATGTACTTGCTGATTGTTTCTCCAAAAATTCCTCATCGTCTAATTATTCAGAAGCTTTCCGAAGATTGAAAGCTCATAAAGAAAAAACACGGTTGAAATTCACATCGAATAACTCAGAGAGCTATAACCAACCGTTTTCATTGTCGGAGCTTATGGAATCTTTGAATAAGACCCATGATACATCTGCTGGGCCTGACGATATACATTACCAGTTTTTGAAACACCTTCCAGAACCATCCTTAACAGTTCTTCTGGAAATCTTCAATGATTTATGGACTACTGGTAATGTACCAAAAATTTGGAAAGAAGCAACAGTAATACCAATTCCCAAACCAGGCAAAGATAGCGCAGATCCTAGCAACTATAGACCTATATCATTAACTAGCTGCGTTTGCAAAACAATGGAACGAATGATAAATTCTCGGCTTGTATGGTATTTGGAAACCAACAATTTAATATCTCCTTTCCAAAGTGTCTTTCGTTATGGTCGTAGTACGAATGATCATCTGGTTAGACTGGAAACATTTATTCGCGACGCTTTTATCAAGAAGGAACACTTAGTAGCGGTTTTCTTTGATCTGGAAAAGGCCTATGACACAACGTGGAAGTACGGAATACTAAATGACCTGCACGATCTGGGTCTAAAAGGCCGACTGCCCTCGTTCATATCAAACTTCCTCTCAGACAGGGAATTCAAGGTACGAGTGGGCTCTACCCTCTCTGATATGCACGATCAAGAGATCGGTGTGCCCCAGGGCAGTATTTTATCGGTGACGCTTTTCAACATAAAAATTAATAGCATCACCAAGTGTCTGACTCCCGGTGTGGATTGCTCCCTATATGTTGATGACTTTTTAATATGTTACCGATCCAAGCACATGCATACAATTGAAAGACAATTACAGCAAAATATCAACAAGATTCAACATTGGGCCAATACTAACGGTTTCAAATTCTCGAAATCAAAAACTGTATGTATGCATTTCTGTCAACTACGAAGACATCATGATGGACCTAAACTCACGCTGGACGGAACACCTATTCCAGTTGTTGAGGAAGCAAAATTCTTAGGTATTATCTTCGACAGAAAACTGACCTTTATTCCACACCTGAAGAATTCGAAAGCTAAATGCTTGAAGTCTCTAGACTTACTTAAAGTAATAGCGCACACCGACTGGGGTGCTGATAGGAAAGTCCTACTCAGTTTATACAGAACATTTATTCGCTCCAAACTAGACTATGGTTGCGTTGTCTATGGTTCAGCTAGGAAGTCCTATTTGAAGATGCTAGACCCAATTCATCATCAGGGAATAAGACTTGCCTTGGGAGCATTTAAGACATCCCCGTGTGAAAGCCTACTCGTTGAAGCGAACGAACCACCTTTATCGCAACGGTGAGAAATGCTTTCTGCACAGTATGCTCTCGAATTAAGCTCAAACCCTCTGAACCCTGCTTTTTCGGCTGTTTTTGAACCCAAATATAAAAACTTATATGACAATAAACCAAACGTCATACCTACCTTTGGCATTAGAATATTACCATGCCTTGACAGTACCAAAATTGATCTTTCAAAAATTCAGAAAACGACCGTCTCCGAAACACCTCCCTGGCTACTTCAACAACCAAAAGTACTTTTCACATTACACGATGGAAAAAAATCGGAGACAAACCCTTCCATCTTCCACAACTCTTACCATGAACTAATCACCCAATTTGAAAATTATACAAGAATATATACTGATGGATCAAAAGATCAGAAAAAGGCTGCTGGAGCCTTCGTTAGTGGAAAACACACAACAAAAGTCCGCTTGCCAAATGGTACATCAATTTTTTCAGCTGAAATCAGAGCAATAGACCCTGCATTGCAATATATTGAAAGCAAGCGTATTTTAAATAGCATCATCTTCTCCGATTCACTATCAGTACTTCAGTCACTACATAATAGAAAACTGGAGAATCCATTATTAGCTAATGTTCTCCTGAAACATACTGAGCTGAGTACCTCACACAATATAGTATACTGTTGGTTACCCAGCCATATTGGAATTAAAGGTAATGACAAAGCAGACCGCGCTGCTAAAATGGCTCTATCACTAGAACCATCTCATTTTAATACACCGTATACGGATTTTATACGTAGTATCAAAGAATGTTTACGTCAGAAATGGCAGGCATCATGGAATGATGCCGTGAATAACAAACTTCATGCCATCAAGCCAACCCTAGGAGAATGGACTCCTTCCTACAGAGCCGTCCGTAGGGAGGAGGTAGTCGTTGCAAGAATTCGAATCGGCCATACTTATTTAACCCACTCCTACATACTAAAAGGAGAAGACCCTCCAGAGTGCATATCTTGCAATGAACCATTCACTGTTAAGCACTTTATGTTGGAGTGTTTCGACCTCCAACCTACGCGTAATCATTATTACAGTGTGCATGACATTAGGGAGCTCTTTGATACAGTTAGCGTTTCTTATATTATAGACTTCCTGAAGGAAGTAAATATTTATCATAAGCTATAGCTTGTATGCTATCACCTTGAACAGTTTTATGTGCTATATATACCGTCGGTAGATTTTAATTACCTTTCATCTGTTTTCGTTGTCATACATCATTTGCACTCCCCGTTGATCGGGAAACTATTTATTTATAACCGTTACCATTTTATCTTTTTACCTTCAACTGTTTGGTTTCGTATCGCTGGTCGATACTAAACCTTTTACCACTTTTACATGATGAAAGATATAACCTTTTGTATGGCGCTAAATAGCCTCATAGTGCTAGTGCGCCGTAAAAATTCAACTAACCAACCAACCTGATTAGGAAGGATTATCTAGAATTGGGTGAAGCATGCGACTGTATTGGTCAGCTGATTTTCCTGGATAAAGGAATAAACCAGAAGATTTAATGCCGTGTCTCTGTGTGCGATATTTGGCTCAGTCCCAATCACGTGAATCATATTGTGCATGGCAACACGTTTGTGTCTCTCTTTAATTCAGATACTGAAAGAAATAGAGACACATAAGTGAATCAACCACTGCCCAATTATACCAGGAATCATCTTCATTACTTAACTGTGTGTGTACTCTCCAATGCGAGGTAACCCCAACCGACCTGAATATCTCCATCCTCGAAGGGGCCCCCGAGTGGCCGAATGGTCTAAAGCGCTGTCCGTTACGGATCACTGCCATCTCACCTCTGTCTGCGTGGGTTCGAGTCTAAGATTCGGCGAATGTGGATATGTGAGAAAGCTTGCCAGTAGCTTCTCGTGGGTCGGTGGTTCTTTCCGCGGATTTCCCGGTTTCTTCCTCCACCATCAATACTGGCCGCCATGTATAGCCTATCGTGTGCTGAAAAATGGCGTAAAGCACCACAACAGAACAGATCTCCATCCTCATTGGTGTGCGTGTCATTGAAATATCGGACTGCATACAGACTGCGCTAAAATATACTTGAGTCTGCTGCAGTTCTTGAGTACTGTATCTCTTCAAGCGAAGATTTTCTAAACTCGGTATAATGCTATACTCCAAACTATTAAAGTTTGATTTTTGTCCACCGCATATGAGTACAAATAACTCATCCGAAAGTCACTAATATGCTGAAGACAAACCTGTGTTAAATCTTAATTCGCAAGCTCCATTCTGAATCCATGCAATCTGAGTCGTACTGATGTAACATCGCTGTTGATACAAAGTTAAAGAAAACCTGAAGCCAGATCGAGACGTTTATTTGCACACGAGAAAATAAACATGCATTTTCTTTAAAGACTGTGGCAAATGGAATTCTAGCTTGGAACACAGAGCCACCGTTTAATACTTTAGAGAATACTGCAGGATACATGCTTTGAATAAAACTTGATTCTTTCTAGGTATTCAAGCTGTCATGCATAATATTATGGAATGCGTACAAGTGCAGCATACCTGAGAGTGCACGCACTGTCGATAATTAGTTTATTGTAAATTATAAGCAACAAATTTGATACTATATGTCAGATTATGCCCAAATAGCTACATTCGGCCCCAAGTAAAAGCCTATAATCATCATTGAGAATATAGCTGAGTCGTTGGACTGAACCAATGCGCACCTCCCCAACTATCTTTCTGCCATAGATATTATTAGTGATGATGAGATAGTATGGACAAACCCTGTAGTTACCCAGTCATATAGTTGTCTCATGCAACATATGAGACAGTAAATAAGATTTTGATTACTCCTTAGTTCATCTGGTGTTCTTTATCTCATTCACAACAGACAAACTTGGCAATGGTAACTTGAAATCGCATCTCCTACAACAGGTTCATAATATGTTTTCCTTAACACTTTTATCAATATGTAGGATTTCATCAGCGATTATTCTAACATTCTAAAAGGAAAACACACCTTTATTGTAAGTTTCTAACTCTATTTCCCAGCAACTAGCAGAGAGAGAGAGAGAGGGATAGAAAAAGTTGTTTCTGCTGGCGAGTTCAACGCCATTTTCAGCGCAAGTTAGGCTATATACTGCTCCGTGAGGAAGAACCTGGGAAGGACATCTGACCCACGGGAAGCAACTGGCATTTTTTTCTCATGTACCTACATTAGAAAAGCTCGAGACTCGAACCCACGCAGACAGAGGTGAGATGGGAGTGATCTGTAACGGTGAGCGGGATCAAATTATCGTAAAACTAGAACACATATTCAGAATTATTCATTTACCTGAATTCACTTCCCGTTCTTAAATTCTCCATGCTTATGATGCGAGTACTAAACTGTGTTTCCAAAACCAAATACTTTTATTTATGAAGAGATGAAAGAAAATTTATATAAGCAACTAAATCCTACTACTTTCATGATATAACTTAATATGTATTTGTAGATGTTTTAAATTGTAAGTAGTTATTTTCATGAGAGAGAAAAACTCGTACGAAGGTATCTGTTTGCTAGTAGGGTGCCTAACGGGACGTTAGTTTGCATCAAGGGAGGTTAGTCGTATTTAGGTGATTGAGTTACCCTGCTCTTTAAATAAATAGATTATTATTATTATTATTATTATTATTATTATTAAAATGTCATTTGCTTACTCTGGTGCCCTTCAATGTAATCAATTCAAACTAATTATATCAGAATAAATCTAGATATGATCAAAGCAAAATGGTATGATTAATATCTCATAAGGCAGTTTTTATTCTAAAAATTGAAATAATCCAAGTTATTCTGCTAATGCATAATTTGTGCTTTTTATACCGAATGTAAGTTTGTTTTGCTGGTTTTTTAAAAACAATATTTTTATTTTACATTATTTTGTTTATTCTGAGTTTCTTAGGAGAATATAGTTTATTACAACAAAATGAGCTAGAATCAGAACAAGTATTGTTATTTTCTAGAATTTATTTCAACAACATTATGAAATAGAAAATATGAAACTCTATATTGCATGTTACAAAATGGTTAAGATTTTACCAGAAAATATTAAGAACTACAAATAATTTATAATAGTATAGCATATACTTTGTGAATACATGATTTTCTTATTTATTTTGAAATTATAAAGATATTCATGCATTAATAAATTAATTTTCTCATGTGAAATTTAAGGAGATTGCTTATTATATTTTCTTATATAAATCCATATCACAATAATGATCAACTCCCTTGTTTTGTCCATTGGTGATAAACATGGAAAATTGTGTTGTCTAAATAGAGGTTACAAAATATTGTATGGAAGCATATTTATAAATTTGATTACAAAGGTGTTTACCTGAAAACTTAGGACAAAATAGTTTGTAAAGTTTCTCTCAATTAGTATTGACTATGTTTTCAGCAATTTACAGAATGGAATAATTTAGACAACTTTTGACGATCTATTTCAAACTTGTACAATCCTCAAATTAGTTATTTTAATAGTGTCATTACTGTTTCCAAAATTTAAGTTTCTAAGGTTGTGCAAATACTTCAAGATCAATGGATGGGCGGATAAATGGATGTGCAGAATCAAAACGTTTTTCTAAAACCGTAAGTCGTAGGCACAGCGGTCATGTCGTTTTGATCTTAACTAGCTTTTTTAGGTACTAAATAACCAAGATACTAAGTCTCTTGACTTTTAAGGCAATGCAAAATGTCTTTTGTAAATTGGTCTTGGAACTAAATGTCGTGGCTTAATTTATTCCATCCCGGTAGAGCAAGGCACATGATTTCTCATCCAAGCTTAAGTAAACCCAAAGGATTAATACGGCAAGCGACAATGAAAGCAATTCCTTCTTTGTCATTGTTTTAAATAAATAAATTTTAAATATTAAACACATGAAATGGTTTACTATAGAGTACCTATATGTCAGTGGCTATTCTAAGTGATCAAAACAATATTAAATAATAACACAAACCTTGATATTTCTATGATACAAGATTTGTCTTATCGTTACTTCATCACAATGTGGGAATTCTCTTATTATTTAAATAACGGAGAGGTCGAGCGTTTCATCATTGACATCCGAGAAAGCATAGCATATTAAGAAGATTGTACATCATATAAGTACAAAAGTACATCACATAATGAGGTTTCCACATCAAATAATAAAAAATATCATCTTAAGACAGCTCTGGCGTTCCATAAAGCAGTGCTAATCTTCTGTGTATCGTTCTAATTTGAGTATATGTGCTGCCGAAGCTTTATTTGTGACCCCCTCGCTAGTTCCCAGCTGTGTTAGCTAGTAACCATTGATAGTCCACCCATGTTGACGAAGGATTGTGAATTCTTTTATATGTGCGTGTGGCCCCAAGAGTCTGTAGTGTTGTATTTCATAAACAAAAAATAAAATAAAATTTTGAAGCAAAACTTTGTTTAGATTTATTTTTGAATTTTGGGTTGATCTTCCCTCCTGGTACTTGTCGAGGCACCCGGACTGGTTCCTCAGTGCACCCATTTATTAAGATTTGCGGGGGTCTTACTTCCTACCAGAGACATTTCTTCGGCCTGTTTCCTTCCCCCAGTTTCCTTTTGTGATCTTTGCCAGTTTATTTGTGGACATGCCCTCGACCTAAAACTATGATAAGTTACAGACCTCGTTTGTGCCCTCCCCCCACTAGCCAGACATCTCCTCTGGTCCTGCTTTTGCTATGTATATCATGCTATACTGTGTGTTTGTTTGTTTTCTTGTACTGCCGATGCAAGTATAAGATAAGAACAGATCCATTTTCTTTTGCTCACGTGTTTATGTTTATCATGAGAACTAAATGTTTCGCCACTGTAACCTGTTATGTAATTTTATTTTTAATTTGCATAATACTGACACAGCAATATAAAGAAATATTTTTAAAATAAATAATTATATTATAATTTAAATTTAGTATATGGAATTATTTATTAACCTTGTTATTAAAATATTCTTATGACATTGCGCTCATCACTTTTTCATATTTTGATTTTATTCTACAAGTTAGAACAATATTGAATTCTTGTTAAATAATTTACGCAAAGGAACATAATTCAAATTTCACTATTTAAATTAACAGTTTTTTAAACGTAGCTTATTTTGCATTTACTAATTTGATACTGACAGATAAATTAAAACATTAAAACTTTGAGATTTAAAAGGTTATGTACAATGCATTATACATGATAATAAAAAAGCAATAAAATTGTTTATCTCATTTTATTCATAAAGTTCCAAGTATTATTGTATGATGTGAACCAGTATACGGTTGCAATAAGGAGATTTGACATTTGTTTTGTAGAATTAAAATAATCAATACGAAAGGAGAAAAATATCTTTTTGGCCGCAAGTGGGTTCGAACCCACAAAAAGCTCATTACGTGAGCAATACTTCGACCAACTTAGCTATGCATCTATTTAACATATGAGGCATTAAATAATCTAGAAAAGCTGGTATAGTCTTCTCACGTAAGATTTTAATCATGAACCAAATACTTGAAGTTTTTGCAAATAAATGAGATATTTTTGCTTATGCTACAAATGAAATACACTTTAAATGAATAAATAAGCATCGTCTGTTTTCATATCTTGATGGTACAGTGAGAAATGGCATTATGCACTGTTATTTGTATACAGTCCTAAACATTGATGAAATTAAAGAACAAACCGTGTTTTGCTTGAAAACAACGAAACAGTCTTTGTAGACGATGATTTCTGTCGTGCAAGTATGGATTTTAATTTTTTAATCGAAGTGTTGCCCTCGTCCTCAACTGATAAGTGGGCATGGCTTAAGAAAATAATGCTTTTCCCTTACTGGCTGTAGACATATATCATGAATCTTTACTGTTCTGTATTATTGTGCCTTTGAATGAAATAATTCAAACTATTATTTAATAACCCCCTGCGGGTCCGGGGTTGTAGAATTGGCCCGCCGTGCCTCGCTACGTGTCGTAAGAGGCGACTAAGTAGAGGCAACCTGTTTGCCGTGGGTTGCGACCCGTGTCGGAGGAGGAAAGGATCCTGGTAGTTGAGCAGAGGCTTTCCAATGCAATACACTACTTTGGCCTCTACTTCTAGACGGGTGGTCGGGATGGGCCGGTCTCGACAAATCGGCTGGTCACGCCGAGCCCTAGGAGGTCTTTATTTCTCGCTCACTTTCTTTATCTTTCTCGTTGTATCTCTCTTGATACCACCGTTGCCCCTACATTCTATCCCTTTAACTTTCCCTTTTCCAAGTCTTAGAAGACCTCCTAGAAGGCGGTGGCTCAACGGGTCAATTGGGAGGTAATTTTACCGACTGAGTATGTCTTATGGGATGAATCAGGAGGTGAATTTACCTACTGAGTATAACATCTGTGTATCCCTGACACTTGAAAAGTGTCCCCTTGTTGGGCTCCTTGGTGGGCGGGGAGCACGGGTGCTGAATTTTAAATCCACCAACATGGATATTTCCAAAAAAAATCAACTCAAGCGTACCAAAACTGGATCTGACTCAGATGACGAACCATGTGGTGTGGATTCATTTCCACGCTTCATGGTTATACAATCTAAAGATGCCACAAAACCGCTTAATGTACTCTCTCCGTTTGTGATCGAGAAAACAATTATGGGACTGATTGGAACACCAAAAGGTGTTAAAAAGTTAAAATCGGGCTGCCTACTTGTCGAGTGTGAGCGACGAGGTCAAGCAGAAAACCTGAAGAAAATGACAACATTTTTCGATATTCCAGTGACCTCGTTCGCCCACGCAACACTTAATTCGTCCAAAGGCGTGATTCGCTGTCGTGACTTGGCTGGAGTCAGCGACACGGATATCATTGAAGGGATGAAAAACGAAGGTGTCACTGCAGTCCGTAGAATACGTATTAAACGTAACAACAACCTGCAGGACACCAACACCATTATACTCACCTTCAGCAAACCAACAGTACCCAGAGTGGTCAAAGTTGGCTTTCTGCAAGTGAAGGTTGATGTGTACATACCAAATCCACTTCGATGTTATAAGTGTCAGAAATATGGTCATCATGAAGACCGCTGCTCAAGAAGCCAAATATGTGGCCGATGTGGAAATCACTCTCACCAGGAATCTGCGTGTAGAGCCACTCCGCATTGTGTCAACTGTGGAAAGGAGCACCACGCCAATTCCAAGGATTGTGATACCTGGAAACAGGAGAAGGAAATACAGAGGGTTAAATACACATCCAACATTCCCTATCCAGAGGCCAGAAAGCTTGTACAGGCAAAACATCTCTTCCTGGCCCATCCTTCTCCACTGTAGTGAAGAACAATCCCAAGGCAACGAAGGACGCTCAAACGCAGACAGATGCACCCGAGTCAACATCAAGCACTAACACCCCCCATTACCAAGCACAAAAAACCACGGCATCTACCCAAACAACATTCAATAATACTCAACAACCAAAATCACCAAAGAACAAAAATAGATCACAAGGAAATAGGCCGCAAAAGGGGTCAGAAGACCCCATCAAACTCTATAACAGGTTTGGGGACATTGAGAGCATGGATGCAGAAGATACTGCTCCATGTTCTCAAAGTAGCTCCAGACCTAACAAAAAAATCATCCCCGTACTTCCTCCGTAGAAATAACCATATAGATTCTCTCGTCGAAAAGTCTAACCTAGCTCCAAAATCTCCAATCTAAACTTATAATGAAGAACACGATCATACAATGGAATTGTCGAGGACTCAAAGCCAATTACAATGATATTCTCCTGCTTTTAAACGAATATGATCCTGCAATACTATGCCTTCAGGAAACCTTTTTAAAACATACGGACAACATCACACTTAAAAACTACTCCCTGTTTAACACCTACTTACAGAACGTTGACAGGGCCTCGGGAGGGGTTTCTATTGCTGTGAACAATAGAGCCCCACATAGTGTCATTCCTTTAAACACAAATTTGCAAGCCATCGCTGTGAGTGTCACTCTACATCGAGTGATTACTTTTTGTTCTATTTACATACCACCAAACACCAACTTATTACCAAACCAATTAGACACGCTTGTTCAACAACTTCCTGCACCATTTGTTTTACTCGGTGATTTTAATGCCCATAATATTCTATGGGGATCAAATTACATAAGCGACAGGGGCAAAAAGGTCGAAGATTTTATTACTAGACACGACTTGTGTCTATTTAATACCAAATCTCCGACGTACTTGCACCCAGGAACTGGTACATACACTTGTATCGACTTGACAATTTGTTCTCCTTCACTACTTTTGGATTATAATTGGAAGGTCGCTGATGACCTTCACAGCAGTGATCACTTTCCAATCTCTCTTAAGAACACCAACGTTACAATTGATGACACGATTCCACAGTGGAATTTAAAGAAAGCTGACTGGGTCAAATTTGAAACACTTTGTACAGCTAGAATTAACAGGAATACCGTCCTAAACGATATTGATCCTATTCGACAATTTACATCCGTCTTAATTGAGATTGCAGAAGAATCCATTCCTAAGTCCTCGCCGAATTGTAAAAGAACCCCAAAACCGTGGTTCACTAAAGAATGTAAAGAAGCCATTAGACAACGCCGAGAAGCACTGAAAAAATTTAATAATCGCCCAACGCCCGAAAACTTAACTCAGTACCGTATTGTTCGGGCCAAAGCTCGCCGCATAATTAAAGAAAGTAAACGAGCATCATGGAAAAAATATGTTTCAACTTTAAACTCTCGTTCCTCAATAAAGAAAGTTTGGGATACGATCCGCAAAATAAATGGAAAGGGAAAACACAATTCATTCCGACATGTGAAGATAAATAACAACAATTTCAATACCAAGCATGAAATAGGTAATGTACTTGCTGATTGTTTCTCCAAAAATTCGTCATCGTCTAATTATTCAGAAGCTTTCCGAAGACTAAAAGCTCAAAAAGAAAAAACACGGTTGAAATTCACATCGAATAACTCAGAAAGTTATAACCAACCGTTTTCATTGAAGGAGCTTATGGAATCTTTGAATAAGGCCCATGATACATCCGCTGGGCCTGACGATATACATTACCAGTTTTTGAAACACCTTCCAGAACCATCCTTAACAGTTCTTCTGGAAATCTTCAATGATTTATGGATTACTGGTAATGTACCAAAAAAAGATAGCGCAGATCCTACCAACTATAGACCTGTATCATTAACTAGCTGCGTATACAAACAATGGAGCGAATGATCAATTCTCGGCTTGTATGGTATTTGGAAACCAACAATTTAATATCTCCTTTCCAAAGTGGCTTTCGTTATGGTCGTAGTACGAATGATCATCTGGTTCGACTGGAAACATTTATTCGCGACGCTTTCATCAAGAAAGAGCACTTAGTAGCGGTTTTCTTTGATTTGGAAAAGGCCTATGACACAACATGGAAGTACGGAATACTAAATGACCTACACGATCTGGGTCTAAAAGGCCGACTGCCCTCGTTCATATCAAACTTCCTCTCAGACAGGGAATTCAAGGTATGAGTGGGCTCCACCCTCTCTGATATGCACGATCAAGAGATGGGTGTGCCCCAGAGCAGTATTTTATCCGTGACGCTTTTCAACATAAAAATTAATAGCATCACCAAGTGTCTGACTCCTGGTGTGGATTGCTCTCTATATGTTGATGACTTTTTAATATGTTACCGATCCAAGCACATGCATACAATTGAAAGACAATTACAGCAAAATATCAACAAGATTCAAAATTGGGCCAATACTAACGGTTTCAAATTCTCAAAATCAAAAACTGTATGTATGCATTTCTGTCAGTTACGAAAACATCATGATGGACCTAAACTCAGGCTGGACGGAACACCTATTCCAGTTGTTGAGGAAGCAAAATTTTTAGGTATTATCTTCGACAGAAAACTGACTTTTATTCCACACCTGAAGAATTTGAAAGCTAAATGCTTGAAATCTCTAGATTTACTTAAAGTAGTAGCGCACACTGACTGGGGTGCTGATAGGAAAGTCATACTCAGTTTATACAGAACATTTATTCGCTCAAAACTAGACTATGGTTGCGTTGTCTATGGTTCAGCTAGGAAGTCCTATTTGAAGATGCTTAACCCAATTCATCATCAGGGAATAAGACTTGCCTTGGGAGCATTTAAGACATCCCCGTGTGAAAGCCTACTCGTTGAAGCGAACGAACCACCTTTATCACAACGTAGAGAAATGCTTTCCGCACAGTATGCTGTCAAATTAAGCTCAAACCCTCTGAACCCTGCTTTTCGGCTGTTTTTGAACCCAAATATAAAACCTTATATGACAATAAACCAAACGTCACACCTACCTTTGGCATTAGAATATTACTATGCCTTGACAGTAGCAAAATTGAAGGTTCAAAAATTCTGAAAACGACCGTCTCCAAAACACC
>JAECUM010007703.1:0-42567 GCA_016617855.1 Megalonaias nervosa | reverse complement strand
ATTATTAATTTGTTTACTCGCAGGCAAAACTGCAGAATTGATTTTATTTGATTTTCTTTACATGCCCAAACTTCTTACCAACTACAGTTGGCTCCAGATCTACAAATACTGCTCTTGGCACATGTTTTCCTGCACCAGTTTCACTGAAGAAGGTGTTGAAGGAATCATCTCCACCTCCAATGGTTTTGTCACTGGGCATCTGGCCATCAGGCTGGATACCATGCTCCAGGCAATATAGCTCCCAGCAGGCATTTCCTATCTGGACTCCAGCTTGACCAACATGGATAGAGATACACTCACGCTGAAAAATAAATAATCAAGTATATTGTACAGAGTTCCCCCACTATTTGAGACGGAATTTGCAAGTATTCTCCTGGAACTTTATTTTTCTGAGGTTCACTTATGGCCCATACCAAATGAAACAAAAAATATCCAGACTTTGGAAGTGTGCATTTTTAAAATAATAACCTTTTACTAACTTGAGACTAATAAAAATGTTTGAACTGGACATGTGACCATGTGCTAAACCAAAGGATGCATCACCAGAAACGAGAGAGATGTACAAGGATCCAAATAAAGTCAACTGCCACTTATACGTACATGTGTTATCAAAATTCTAGAAAATAACTGGTTATTGAAATAGTCTGTTCTGAATGCCTACGTGACTTGTACAAGTTTTACTATAAACAGTAAGAGTGCCATGTGATTTCTTTTTAAGACTGGAGCTGGGGAACAATTCGTAAAGGACCAGAAACTATAGTCAGGGTTCATACCGACTTTGGAAAGCAAAATGCATGAACTTGTCATGAACTTTCACTAACAAATTTACAAACATAACCACCTACTGAGAAGCAGACATGCCTACCCCTGAAAATGTTCCTGAGGGACGCTACCACCAAAAATGAGAGACAGAGCATGAAAATGAGGAACATAAGTATGTTAACGTGAATAAATATAAAAATAAGTTCTCCCAAAACATCATTAAATACTAGTAAAGCATATTTATAATAAATATTCATGTATAAAACCCAGTACCCACCTATTTACAACATATTCAAATATACAAAATTCAAGTCCAGGACTACTCAATTCATCCTATGATGGGACCTGTAGTAGGCACTTTTCAGATCCTGCAGCTCATTTCAAGTGTATATCCTGTCTGCAGCTGACCCTGGTCTACATTTTGAAATCAGAAGTGCCTCTACAGTCTCTGCACTCAATTTACTCCTGAACTCGGTTTGATTTTTTTTTCTCACTGGGAGAAAACTCCGTGTGCAGATGAATGAGGTACTGTTATTAATGAAAGCATTATTTTTGGCAATATATTGAAGACCGCTGTTCCATCATCCTTCAAGTGACTGATAGCAACACAGTTTCATTGATTCTATTTCTCAGTCATGACTAAATATCTGGATTTATATTGTGCTATTTCCAATTTCACATCTGCTGCAGTCACTTCCTCAGGTAATAATACTGAAAATCTTTCAAAGAAATACTCCAAAGATGCCAATTTAGCTTCTAGTTGCAATGCTGGATCCAAAATATTAGCATGCTTTAATAAATCATCTTTAAGGGGCAACTGGTCTCTAATGTATTTTGCTTATGTTACAAAGAACCTTCCCCATCATAAAAATCTTGCAGCCTCTGTTCTCTCAGGTGGACATCTTTTCTAACAATAAAGTCTGTTGCAGGCTGTCCAATCAAAATATCTTTATCCTCTTTCTGGTGTTGCTTAACTTCAAACTGAACTTATTTTACAGACTGATAAAATGTAGCTGAAGGCTTCACAAACTTCAAAAGACTGGTTTTAAGCTTCTTTTCAAGACATCTTTTTAGCACTGTATTACAACCTCAGAACACGCGTTTGCAATAGCTATTTCAAACCATCGTGCATGTGCAATTTTGATAATTTCCTGTTCTGGTCGGTGATAGTATATTTTATGACATGCGGATTCTTTATCCCCACTTTTGTCAATTTTCAACACCAAATGTGTATTAGTGGGACGCAAAGGCAAATTTGGGCATTTTGCGGGACCAATACGCCAAATACGGGACAGTAGGAATGTCTGCAAAAAGTAATACTTGCGACTCATTTACATGTCAACAGAAAGCATAGTAATTAGCATATGTAAAGATACATCTGTGTAATCCAAGTGAAAGTCACTTCAGGATAACAAGTGTACCTTAGCAGTCATGAATAATTCATTTCAACATCATAAACGCTGTTCGTGTCTTCGTTCAAAGGCCTGGTGATGCATCTAGGTCTTTAAAAGTAGAAAGACAATGTCCCACTACCAACAATTTTTGGGGACATTAAGAACTTGAAGAGGACATGCATTGTTTTAACAACAAAAGTAAGTGCACCGCAATTTTAATGAAACAACTTTCCTTTGTCCACTCTCCACATTCCGAGTGCAGGTTGAAAGGCAAATTCTTCAAAGGCAGGACCATTTGAATCAATATCAAGTAATGCTTTTGATTAAAGACAAACTAGTTTGATATACATTGTATCTTGACAACTTGCATTTGTGTAGTATACTCCATATTGTATCAAGTACAGTATTATGTGCATGAAAAATAAATTGATTTGAGGACATCAATCATTAGTCCTTGTTTGATCTACATCCCGTTAGTAATTAATGCTTGTCACAAAACAATTCACTACAACATTGTCGTTAGTAGCACATGGCTATAGTGGTTTACATGCTACAGGTACATGTACTTAAACTGACCTAGATTTTTATCAGCTGGGACAACCATCATCTTGCCGAGGCTATGCAAGAGACGAGACTGTTTATATGGAAATGAAAACATCCGAACCAATTAAACAGCAATTAACCAATTAAGGTGTCAAAAGATTGGAAATTTGTGTTTATGCAGCCATTAGTAGCGATTGCAAGCATAAATGTTTTTCCTGCAAACAACAAACTTTCACAGCAAATAAATGTCTTCTGGTCACTTTGGAAAATGCAACAATCCATCAGATTCCATTGTATTTAAATTAGGTGCGGACTTCCTTTGATAAAAAGTGCTTCGTTTATTTTTTATTATTGAAGATTGTAGTTGGTTTGCTTTGATGAAGTGCATGTGTATTCAAGTCATGACTAAAGAAATGAGTTGGAGGACTAAAAAAGATGCACGGTTGTTATCCTGGCAGCATCATCAAAGAACTGTAGAACACTGACTGGAACTGAAGAACCATTGGTGCTTCAAAGGGAATCAGTTTCTTTCAAGTTTTGCAAAAAAGAAAAAAGAAAAAAGCAAAAAAGAAGGGGAACATTACCCCCCCCATCATTTGGTCGATTGTATTTGTTCCTGGTTGATTGCCGCTAGTCTGATAGCATGACTGTTCAAGTGGATCAACATAACAGCATACACTACTCCGACCAGACATTAGCACAAAAGGATTATGATGTAACAATGCCCTGATTATGGCTTGTCAATTTGAAGAAAGAATTAGTTTATTCAACAATAGGTCAATTCCAGTGCATTTTATATCCACATTTTCAGCTAACTTTCACTCCATACTCATGATTGCCAGATGGTATATTTTGTCACCAATTAGAAGAAAAAAAAAAATCACAATTTACAACATTTGTGAAGCCCATTGCGATTCCTGAACAACTTTTTTTTTACACATTATTTTTCATACATGTACTTTAAGAAAAAAATATTTTCTCATCATTGACGAGAATAATACATAATTTCAGTAGCCACAACACGATCGTTTCATATTAGACTTCATTTGCTATCTCTTCCTCAGACTTTTGCACGTTATTTTTTGTACTATTAAGAAGATAAAATACGTCTTGTGTACAAGAAAAATACATATGAAATTTCAAGAGCCAAGACAGTATTATATCCAAATTCGTGTTATAATGGAGCATGCTACAGTGGGTCACACTGTACCAAGTGCTCCAAAGTACTGGGCAAAACTGGCTCATTTCAATGCACAATCATCAATTTTGGGATTTTCTTTTATACCACAAGGTAAAAAAATGCTAGGGTTGGCGATAAGAAATGGACGGTTGGCAGACAAGAAACGCGTTTCTTTTTGGGCCATGTATTGTGCCATCTATGATTGCTCATAGGCACAACCATGGATGGAGAGCGCCAAATTGTTCAAGCTGAAATCGGCTGGAGAGTTTGTCTTCATTCTGTTGCAAGTAGATGCTTTTGGCTGTCACAAAGTTGACTTGGGCATGTTTTACTGGAAATCTGAAAAGAAACGCATCTTAAAATAGGTATTCACACAATCAGATAAAGTGCATTGTACTGGATGCAATTTTATTCTGGGGGAAGTCAGAATAAAAACTTTGGCATTGCCTTACCCTAGATGTATCAGCCAAAAAACATCTATAAGAACATGCGCATTGGTCTGCCAGACTTTGCGATTTAAAGTGTGGTGCAATGCCGAAGACGGCTTAGTATGTACTCTTTCTTTCCCCACAAGAATACTGTAAAACTATGCGGCTGTCAGGGAACATCAAATGAAAAATGTTTTCATCACACAAAATTTGAAACGCATGATTATTCACGTTAAAAATCACACGATTTCATCTCTGAAGGCAATAATTTTGCACAACAGATGTAGTTGCTAGAAATACTTAAATGTGCAATTATTTACCTTTTTTGGGTGTACACCCTGATACACCTCTCCCTCGACAACTCGTGCACAACGGGGTCCACAAACATAGACCGCACTATAAGTGAGGGTACAAGTTACTGAGGGACCTCCAAAAGTTGAAAAAATTCGCTTAGACATCGAGAAAACGTGGGGGGGGGGGTCGGGGTTAGGGAACTGGGCCATTTAATGACTGAATGCTCATTTTACAATCACGTCTATAATACTTTTTAAATAACGTGCTTTTTCTAATGAAGTTGTTTGTTATTCTGTCTAAATAACACTTATTTTTTAAATGTCCAACATGTGAAAGATCATTCCAACTGGTTTCAACAACCATCAAGTGTACGTGGAAACATCTGTGTATTACATCACTGCTTTTTGTTTTCTTGAGAAGTCTGGTTCCCGGAGTATTGTTTAATAGTATCCTGCCAAATCGGAAGTCGAAAGAGGTGGGGAAATAGACTAACTATTGATACATCACCAAACAAGATTCCTTTTTTTTCAAAAACAACTGAAATTTATTTTTTGAGACAATCGTCCATGTCGAATATCAATTTTTGTATTGTTCATTTAGTACAGTATTGACGTCATGATTTCATTGGAAGTAATAATGAAACTTCTTGTCATCCTTGAGGATATCTCTAAGTGCCAGTTCAAGAATTCTCTGAAACTTGCTTGCCCACAATGGTCCGTATCTGTGAAACCAAGCTCTTTGTTTTACGAAGTATTCATTTCGCTTGGTTGCCTTGCTATCTCTGATCACAGTTACCAATGAGTCGGTTAATTTAAGGTAGTTTATGTTACATACACAATAACATTTATAACCGTGATTTATCAAATGAAGTGAGTTCACCCGACATGCGACCGGGGCTGCTAGATTTTAAGTTTGTATGATTTTCGTGCCTTTTAACTTTTCTTTTATTCCAGCCCAGTTATTTGATTCAAAACACATAATTAACATGATAATACAACTGAGGCCAGCTTTTAATTCACTGCAACAATACAACAAATACTTCCGCAATTCAGTTCTCAAAACACGGTCGGTACCTAATTAAGTTCTCAGAGAAACACTTGCAGACATAACTGTTACTGTAGATTGACACATTTTATGTTTAATTACAGGAAGACACATTGCATTTATGATAATTACACTTGAAAGGAACTAAAAGATAAACTAGAACTTAAATTTCAATTGATAAAAAAATTATTTAATTTGTATTTATTTATTAAAGTACTGCTTCCACTTGGCGTTGTGACATTTTTATTGATCAAAATTTCCTTACATATCGTTAATTGCAGTGTACTACCGTTTGGAAAGAAACTATAAAAAATTGTATGACTTATTTTTAAATTTGATATTTCATAATGGTGATTAAAATTTCAAGTCCTATCTACCGTTTTCGACGATAAAATCTGATATATGAAAGTTTCCGTTACTAATTTTGATCGCGATTTTCTTCAAGTTCAATTAATAGGGATCAATTTTTGGAGTATTTTCTGGTTTAAAAAATGGAATCCACACCTGACCCCACGTTATAAGCGGGTTTGCGAGTTGTCAGGACGCAAGTTATCGAGGGAGTGGTGTAGTATGACTATTGTTTTAATTATTATCATCAACAAAAGAAAAACCCCTTTAAATGATTTTGATCAGAACTATTACTTTTTACTAATGTGGGCACAATCCACACAACGATGTCGCTTGGTTGTACTTCCTTTTGACTGGACACTTGTGATAAATCCTGAATCGGTCAGAACTTGAAATGTACAAGATTACGATTGTGACAATCCAGAATATATATTTTTGGATGAAATATCACATACTCATGACTTTTAAAGTAAATAAAGATGTAACATTCATACAAGGTAAAAGCTGCCCAATCAAGTTGACCGAGTGACTTCAGTACATGAATGGAATGATAATGTCAAAAATGTACAAAATTCCTATAAAAATTATGAAAATTAAATTTTACTTTGCATTTTTGACATTATTCAAACACATGCAAATCGCAATACACTATCTTCAGAAGTATTAGGATACAAAATACATGTATTTTGTTTTGTTTCTTTTATAGTGCATTTCCGTATTTCTTGTAACCCAACAGATTAAGGACTGATCTTTAGAGTTCGTAGGCATGGTTTTACCAAAGAAGCTTGGAAGTAGCGCTGGTGGCTGAGAGTGGTAAATCCTGTCATTTTTTTTTCTTCCCCTTTTCCACAACTTCCATCACTGGAAATGGTCTGCTCTCCATTGCAGCTTTTCTTACCAACAAAGCAAAAAGCTCAGTGTTCATTTTCACGAGTATCTTTTTTAACCACGATTTGAAATCCAACTTCTCAAGCTATTTGGCTTGAAAAGAGTACTTTCCAGGCATTCTCAATGATGAAGTCCAAAAAGATTTTGAAGTGTTGAAATTATATATCCATGGATCAATTCTGCATTACCAAGTTGACAACTTTGAAGACGGTGAAAAAATAGGAACCAAAAACATATGCACTACGGGTGAAATGATTCATTAATGCATTGATACATTTGCTGTAATGATACATCGATACAAGAGATGGAGAATCCATACCAAACAATACACAAGTTATTTCAGTCTTGGCAGTCACAAATAATTATTAGTAGTTTACCTTGTTATTCTTTAAAGAAAGAATTCATCTGCAAGATTTTCAGTCCTAGGCACTCATTTTATTAGTAAAAATGAAAAAGACTATTGAGAGAACTGACTTGCCGTCTGCATATTAAAACAAAGTGACATGGTTTGTAATCTGCCACCCCCACCTCCATCATGCCGATTATCTTGATCCAGCAGCATGTTCAGCATATAGGATACATTCCCAACATATTCCATGTGTATAAAAAAGTACTTCACTTATCATTTAATAACCACTTTTAGGCGAAGTTTCTACGTTGAATTTTATCTAGACTACTTTGGTCGATTTGAAAGCTACACTACCAGTATGTCACACTGTGAAATATGTTACACTGAACTCTCTTGTGGCTACTGCTCATTTCGGTCCAGGTTAAATAATAACTTATATCAGGAATTAGTGTAGCTTATTCCCCGTGTAACAAACATGAAGTGCTAGCAAAGCAACAGAGAAATGTCGCACAAATGTTACTGATATGTGATACCAAAACAGAGATGCTGTTAGGGTGTGCGATCGAGTGAATTGAGCAAAATGTGTACAAATTTGCACACTTGGAGGACAGTGATGCGTGAGAAAGCCCGCAAATTAATTGGAAGTCCCGCATATGAAATTTTGCTCAGTGGAGTATACAATATCAGTTTTTCAGGTAGGCAATTGTTTACACATCTGGGTTCTTCAAGCAGGACATGAATGGTTGTCAACTAAACACGATTGGCACACTGAGCCCTTGAATAAGCATTAAGGTGTAATTTGAACCTTCCATGAAGGATGTTTCACAAATGTGCATTTAAAATACTGGTTACCTAGAAAAACCCAAATGTCCAATTCCCAGTGTGGTTTATTACGTTTTCATTTGGCAAATATGGGTTGGTGAGAGTGATGATGAAGACAAATTATAAAGTCGGGAAGTAGACTGGATTACTGGTGCTGGCAAAATAGCGATTTTGAGCCAGAAATGGTGTTTATTTTCAGATGTACTGAACAAAAATAGCCCGACAATCAATCTCTCTTTCAGCGGCATTTTGAAATCAAATGTAGAATGGGCAGAATACCGAGCATATATAAAATACAGACAGTATATATGTAGAATGCTATTTTCATTTTTTTTGTTGCTAATTTACCCCTGCGAATCATATGCCACAAAACTATATATCAAGTCCATATCGGAGTTGAGATAAGCTGAATAAATAAGGATGAAAAAAAATGAAATTAAAAAGTAAAAATCTTTATTTGAATACTTCTGTCTGCACAAGCAGACTACAGCATTGATGGACACAAAACAGCATTACGGAACAGATGAGAAATCTGGCATGGTAGTCAGTAAACTACAGATTCAAGGTAGGTAGGTTTATGTTGGTGAAAAATCCTATTTTGGCACATGTGTATCGAAAAGATAATATCTGTGAGCTGGACAGCCACAAAGATCATTCATCCAACATCTTCAAGCTGACAAAGCTAGCTATGCCCCTTTAGAAGAAAGCACAGAAAAATATTCTTTCACAGATAAGGAACTGAGTATGCTCAGAAATAATTAACAGAACAATACTTATACAACCATAGGTGACATCTTTTAAAGATTTTGATCTCAGCAGAGTTAAAACAAACTGAGCAAGAAGAGAGGCAGATATATAATTATATGACCGTTTCCTCCTCCCTCTACTTCTTTTCTACTCTTCCCTTCTTTTGTTGTCAAGGGGCGAAATCTCCTTCAACATAAAATCCTGGCAGCATCTCCTTAAACTGTACACAAGGAACAAATACGGAATTTCTCCTTTGATGCAGAGATATTTAATCAGTGAAAAAAGGTGCTGATGGAATAAAAGAAAATTAGCACAGAATCAGCAAAAAAGGGGGGGGGGAAGGAGTGTCAGAATTTAAACCACTCAGTTTATCACCTTGTGTAAGATTTTTCTTTTATTAATAGAATTGGACCAGGTGTTGTCAGTAGTTTTCCTTCTTCATTAACATCTGCAAGCACCTGTAGGCTGCAGCAGTCTTTTGCATCTGCAGGAAGTACAATGTCATATATTTTGTTGGTATTCATCCTCATTTCCATGACCAGGTTTGTTCTAGATGAGACTTTTGTTGCACAAGGAAATTGTTTTTTCTACTGTTTTGAAGACCACATCACGTTGTCTTCCAACTGAGACATGAAACTGGAAATAAGACGTTTTCAAAGCATTCATGCCGTGTAAAACAAAGGGCCTGGTGATTCAAGCGAGTTAAATGGAGACGCTATTAAATGCCTAAAATACTGAATAAAATGCGCAGACAACCAACTTAAGTCTGTTCGTTTCCTTGTCATTGATGAGAACTTCATATAAATATACGACGGCAATATCTCTCTGCATATAAATACATGATAGCTGTATCTCTAATATGCATACTGAAAATACAACCAATATGTCACCATATGTAATGGGGCACCACTTGCCTTCCAAAGACGGGAAGACTATCAAGTTCATATGTGCATCGATACATATCGTATTGCAGGCTGTGTATCATGAATCGTATCAATACGTGGCAGTGTATTGTTTCACCCCTAGTATGCACAATCCTATAAACATATGGTTCACAAATTGCTTTCTGTTGTTCACTTACAAAGTCTCAGACATGCAGCATGTGCTTTTCTACAAATTGACAAACTAATTTAAAAAGTTTTTTTAAAAATGAAAGTATGACAGAGAAAGAAAAGGAGCTCCCATTTTCACCAACCTTTCAACAGTCGTTATTTCATAAACTTTCAAGGTTCGTGTGAACCCCCAAAAGCAAATTGCATGTTTCAGTGTCAATACTTCCCATGTTGATTACCAAGCTTATGTTGGCACTACTTTTATTGCGTGTCATATATAGTACAAACTTGGTTATCCCACTTTAGTTTTTCAAGTCATGCAGGTCATGTAGGCATATTCAAAGACTATACTGAACAAGGGCCATTTTCTGCCCCCCCCCCCCCGATTAAACTGCATGTACGTGGTAGTTGTCATTTTTGATGTCAGTTTTGTATTCGCATACCAAATGCCATGGTTACAGGTTGTCAACCAATTCTCAATACAGACATGAAAAAGAGACATCTTATCCATGTACTTCTCAGAGATACTACTTTACCATGAACTATTCAATTTAAAACGACTATATGTAGTTTTATCATTTTGGGGGTTATACAGCTCTGTAAATAGGGTTTAGTTGTAAAACTATTCCAAAATTGTCCCTCACAAGCAAAAAAGAAGATTCAACTTCAACTGTGCCAAATTACACTGCCAAAGAGGTACTTATCATAAAATCAAATACTGTTCCTAAATGAATTAGTGTTTAATATTATTGAATGACAAGACTGTAAATGAGGCATGCAAGTTTGCTTCTTTGCTTAATGTATTGGTTTGTTACCATCACTGCAAATGACAAGTGTTCCTTACACCTTTACGTAATTTTATCCTTGTACATTCCTGGCAATATAACGTGCACAATGTTTATCAATATTGCGTTTTAAGCTTTAGAAAAAGATCTTTTATGTATTTCCATGCCCCCTGAGGTAGCCTCTAATCAAACTATTATCTGTTCATGAACTATACATCTGTCCTGCACTAATGTGAATGCCAAGTCATATTTAATATCTGTTACAGCAATACCTTTGTACTTTTTAAAATACTTTTGTGAAATATGACTATACATCTAGAGATGAAGCATCTGCCAACTTGAAAAGACATGCACTGAATAAACAAATAGTGCAGTAGCAGTTAACCACAACTATTCATAAATTCTGATGCTCATAACATTTCCACCCACAACATAACCCAGGGATGATGTACTCCTGCTATCTGCAAAGTGCATTTAACCATGATCCCCTCTTATGGATATTGGGAGTGCCCATAAACTTGTACAGTAATGCTCTTTCCAATACTTACTGTATGGGCAACACATCACAAGAAACTTTGAAGTAGTACCATCAGACATAAGTTGCCACGACTGCAGTCGTCAACAACACAGAAGAGGAAAAAGTACTGAAAAATGGTCAAATATGGACACAAATCAAAATAATTAAAGATCATGTAAAAAATGTGGCTATTTGTGTTCATTTTAATGTGGTACAAATTATCATTCTCTTTTTCTCAGTATCACACAAATGACATGCAATGACAATAGAAACATGGTGTGGACTACTACTGATGAAGGTATAGGAATCACTCAGTTGTTTGCCCTGTCACATTCTGGAATTGACGATGCATCCGCAAGACGACAAGTTGGTGACAATTTCTTGGTCAACTCGTTTACCCATCTTTTGCAGCCCATGAAACATAGGACACTAGATACTGGGCACAACACCCAACAACCCGAGCACCAACCTTGCAGATACAGTACCATCATTTAATGGAGCCTGTGGAATCATTCGTTTTGCATTAGATCCACAATGAATGATTTCTGGAGTGGTGGGATTGGATGTTACATTTGTGCATGCCATAACCTCATAGTGCCCATCATCTGTGAGATGTACATTTGTATAATTTGGAGCCTGTTCAATAGTTAAATCACACAGGTGATCAACTGATAACCTGAGGATTCAGTTCACCAGTGCAGTGCTCAAAGAATTTTTTTTTAGACAATTCAATGCTCATGTCCAGCACAAGTGGCAATGCATTATCAACAATTCAACTGTGCAAAAAGCATGCTTATTACCATCAATTTTGTGACTAAAATCAAACTGAAAGCATTGGTCAATGAACTGATTAATGTTCAATTCAGCGTGTTGACTCTGTTATATACAGGTGGTCTCCTATTTTGATTGACATAGTACACACATAAAGATGTATGTCGATATGTTGTATGCCGTATGTGCCAAGAATTAAATGCCCCCACCCTTTTTTTTTTTGCTGGCATGTTTCACGATGACTCCATCAAACAAAAGTTCTGAAATTTAATTTTGCTTGCTTTGCTCCCTAAACTGCCTTAAAAAATTCATCACACTTTAACACCATTCCAACTGAAATAATTTTTTTAAATATATCTACATGGGGTGAAATCCAACTTCAAAGAAATGTTGCCCCTGTTAAAAACTTGTCAATAACCTTAATACAGATGGCCTATGCATTTTTGTTCACAGCAATGACTTGTAATAAATTTTTTCGTCTACATGCATCTAGCATCGGTTCGATTTACCTAGATTGGGTTCTTCATTTTTTGTCCAAGCAAATTAGCACAACCGGCTCACCCACTACAGTCTTCAAACATACCACAATAGCTATTGTGAGTCGTTTAAGTAAACCATGCAACGGTGGTTTATGCCCAACCTCTTTGCCTTTTAATTGCCTTTATTTAAACTGACCAAAGACGGTTTTAGATCAGCTCCAAGCATGACTGCTTACTGATTATACTTGTTATATGCAACGGGCAGATACGTGTTTATTTTTTTGAAGATTACTGAAAATGACATTTTTTCAAAACAAGACCATGTCTGGGACTTTGGGATTAAAAAATAGCATGTTTAGAGCATGACATACTGTGCCGTGGCAGGTCAACATCTTGAAAATAAATTTCCTCATTTCATCCGTGCTATCAAAGCTTTCTTGAGCAAAGAGTTTTTTTTGACAAGCCAAATGGGTTCCTTGCTTACAATACAGGGGTGGCCTGTTCTGAAATTAGATATACCCCAGGCATCAGATTGTTTGAGCGCTGCAGTTGATGCCTCCATCCTGAAGTAGTCTTTGTGTTCATTCAGCAAACTGTCCCCTTGAACCAGGATTAGAACCCTATTCGTTTCCTGTGCTTTTTCAACCTCATTGTAATCTCAACAGTTGAAGGACATGTTGGCCAGTGGTGGTTGAAATTTATTCATCAACACACAATTTGAAGAAGTCACCAATATGAGAACAAGTGTATTTTGCACTACTTTGTCAAAAAACTTTTCCAGTATCACTAGTGCATTAACACTCTCCACTACCCATCACACTTGTCATGTCCAGAAGTGTCCATATCTTCTTTTAAACGCTGCCTCGGTCTTTTTTTTATATAATAAAACCTATCATTTCAACTCCAAATTCCCATTCATGTAGGAAATCCAGAATCATGGAACCCCTACACAACAAAATCGTCACCCTCCCATAACTTTCACCCAGCGAGTTCTTCTAGGGGCGGAGCCTGAAACAGATTTTATGAACACTACTTAAAAAGAAACAACTTGGCTTATTGTGTATTATCATACTTGTTTCTTGTATAATAAGGTTTGTCACATCCATTATGCAGTGTATTTCAAAATCACTTTAGTCTGAATTTACTTTATGCTTGACATTTTATAGTTTGCGAGACCTCCCCCCTCGGAAAGAAACCCCAACAATAAGTGGGCTTTCTTTCAGCATTATTGTGCGCGCATGTGATTTGGATTTTTTTTTTACATAGCTACAATGTCTGCAGTTTGACAGTTTATAGTGATGTCTAGCACTGGGGCATCATGCCGAACGATATCCCACCAAATTGTATCATCCCGACCAATCCTAACACTAACCTCTTAATGGCGAGAGCCCAGCAAAGCAGCTGCTACTACCATTTTTTTAAGTCTCTGATATGACTCTGCCGGGGTTCAAAGCTGCAACCTCCCGCATCAGAGGCAGATGCTCTAAAGACTAGGCCACTAGAGCATCTTCAGCATACTACTGTTACTATTATTAGTAACAATCGTATATTCAAGCAGGTTGTCCTTTCAATAGAAGATTTTCAGCTGTAAATTTTACATCATTATAGCTTTGGTGTTGTGTCATTATACTCGATCAATAGAGTACAAAGATGCAAGGTAAACAGTTGATGAAATATGGAAAATATGCAATTGCAATAAATATACAGCATTTAGATAGACTAAACCAATCTGTGTTTTACTGGTCATGGGGTAGAAGTAATCCAAATATCCTTTTCAATTATCCCCATCAATCAATTCAGTTTATTCAGCTTTCATCCCGACTGGAGGCATTGTTCCCCATTTATCAAAGACTTGTGTAAATAGTATTAGCAGCTGCCTCACTCGGCGCTCAGCATTTAGTGGTTAGTGTCAGGACTAGTTGGTCTGGTGTCGGGACAATAAGACTAGGTGGAACATGATGTTACCCATCTGCGGCATGATGCCCCAATGCAAGCATCACTATAAATTTCCACACTGCAGACAACGTAGTGATACAACTAAAGTTAAGGTGACACTGAAATCCAAATCATACACACACCTACCTCTTGCTTGGAAACAAATAGTATAATTTTCTATTTTCAGTACTGATTAGAAAAGCCGAGTTAGTATGTAAAGTTAAAATTTATGTTGGTCCAAAACCAGTTTTTCTTGATGTGGACGAGTGCACAAGACAAGGTGATAAATATGCAGTCTTAAAAAATAAATTTCCTTGGAGGATGGGTCGATTCAAGCCAGGTGCATGAATATCACACATCAACGCTCTACCATTTGAGCTATCAGAGCCAACAATCACCAGTATGTATATCATGCAGAGGACACATTTCTTTCAAGCAGATTTATATAACTGCAGATAATCCTTTGTTTGCTCAGTTCGTGTTCTAGTTATAAGGAACTGATCTTGTTACAATATTATGAAAGACCGAGTTAATCAAATATATGCTGGTTGTAAATGTTCTCTCGATCTGAAAACTGACTGCTTCATCAATACAGTAGATTACATGCAAGGAAATGCACAACAATAGCGAATACAGTATGCACATCAATGGTTATGTATGATGATGGAAACCAGCCAAAAATATTAACCTCCATTTTTTAATAGAAGAAACTATATATATACTTCCCTTACTGTTAACAGAATGCTTTTGCGAAATACAAAATAAAAAAAAAATTCCAGGTAATGTTCACTCCACCATTTGATATTTGCAGTTCCAAATATCCATTAAGCGTCTCTCTGAAAAATCGTGTGCCCACAGCAATTTAGAATTTTTCAGTAAATTTCAAGAATTGTTTAGTTTTAAGGGATTTGTGCAACCATGCTCCCACAATACACGAAAAAAACAGAAAACAAAAAAAAAAATGTCATAAAGAATACTTGATCAGTGGAAATTCCATCTTGGAGCAAGCCTGTACTCAGATCTTGCTTCTAATTTCAAGTTGCTCAAATGGAGCATTTGATCCTCAATTTCCACACCAGCTGCTCATGTTCAAACACGTCTTAAATGTGAAAAAAGAAATTTATAAACATATTTAATGCAGACAAGTCTGATCTGTATATTGCATAATACGAGACAAATAGCTGTGAAATATACAACAGGGGGCAAAAATGACCTTTATTCAATATAGTCCTTTCAATTCTTCTTGTTCTGAAGTTGAAGATTAAAGCAGTTTAACCAGTCTATTCAATCCTGAATATTAAATGCTATACATCTCAAGTATCAAAAATTCTTCCAGATGAAAATTACTGATTGCTATGAACTTTTGGCAGCCAGGTTCTTGACTGGGGTGGAAGGAGATATTCAATGTAGAATATAATCATCATATAGGCGGTACAATTTTTATCAATATGCATGGCTTTCCTTGTGACAGTCAATCCTGTGTACTGGATCACACCTATAAGCTGACCTCATCCAGAGATTTCGACACAATTTATCACCGATTTTGCTGCTAGCATGTAAATAATAACCTTCCGAAGGAATAAACAGAGTTAACGGTGTTGTAGTCTCAACCATATATGATCCTGAGCAAGCAAGTTATTGTCAAAGAGAAAATGACTACTAGTTGAAAGGGTTCAAAGACACTCACTGGCATCTCCTTTAACACTTTCCAAGCTCCTATATTATCTGATATACTTCCAGACTTTACAAAATAAATTTACTTCATTACTATGATCAGCCAGTATTTGCAGAAATAAATCGCAACCTTAAGACTGCGCTGGAAAATGGCCGTTATGGGTCATCTAGATTGGCCATATTTTATTATTGTGCATTTGTAAAACTCCCTTGCTGCAAGGTTCAAATTTAGAGACAGTGCAAGTTAGGGGGCTCTATATGTTGATCAAATTTAGTTCAACCACTATTTATGTCAAGCCAAATACAAAAATGCCAAATGCTTGTGACAAAATACAGATTTTTAAAACTTTATCGTACATGTAACTACAGTAGTCCCCCTCTTGAATGGCCCTCCTCACCAGCGGCCACCCGCTCCTTACGGCCAGAATCCGAAGGCACCGACGAATGTGTGTTCAAAAGTAGCCCTCACGAAAGGCAACCCAGCTAACGCGACCAGCATATTTGTGCAAAAATATAAAATTTACCCCTCACAAGCGGCCACATTTTGTAATATGTATCCAGAACCAATTTTATTCATAACTTGTGTCAAGTAATCCGATTTCTGTTCCCCAATGTCAGGTTTTTGTTCCTGAAAGAAGTGTTGACTAAAGTACATGTACCACTAAGGTTAATATTTTATCATTTACGCCTCACGAAAGCCACATTTATTCCATAAAGCTGAGAAAGACTCAAATTTTAATCCATACAAAAAGGTAAGTACACGTAATCCGATTAGCCTTACTGCTGTGTTATCATGAAATGTCCGGTTTAGCCACTAATAATTGTCAAGATTACAATTATTAACAGTAGTAACAGCCGAGAAGTGGCAGTATTGATGTACAATACACAAGTCAGCGGGAAAATGGTTTGATAGCCTTTATGGCTTCCCTTAGTAAGATGTTGAGTTTGTTCACTTCCATAATTAGTGGCTATTACTACTGACAATAATTGTCAAGATTGCAAATCTTAATGGCTGCTAGGTGCTATTGTTCAGGTCAATTCTGCGTACATATCAAAGCCGTTTTAGCTTCTGTCACTCAGTGTAAAGCAATGTAAAATCAGTAGGGTACCAGACTGCGACTAATGAATCATGTGACAAGATCGCCGTCTTTAAAAACATGGCATTTTGTTTAAATGTAGAGATTTTTTTTATTCAGTCTTGTAGTTGGCAACATTGGAACAAGTTGTTGCAAAAAGATCAACGTGTCATCGAGGAAAAGAAAAATTCTCAGTTTAGAAGAGAAAGTGAAAGTAATTCAATTGACCGAAAAGGGGGCGAGTTCGAGGATCCTGGCAGAAAAATTTGATGTCGGAAAGACTCAGATAAACAATATCATGAAAGATAGGGAAACAATTCTGCAGAAATGGGAAGGTGGAATGGACAGAGAAAGGAAGATTGTTAGAGCCAGGAGATGTTTGTATCCTGATTTGAATGAAATGGTTTTTGAATGGTTTTGCACTGCGCGTGCTAAGAACATTCCACTCGCCGGTTGAATGATCCAAGAAAAATCGACAATTTTGTCAGCTGAAATGGGATATGACGACTTTACTGCAAGTAACGGATGGTTGCACAGATTTCAAGTCTGACACTGGATAAATTTTTCAAGCATAAGAATTCTTAGGAACATTGGTATTTTATTTAAGTGTCTGTTGGTGACAGATGATGTGATCTGGAACATTATAAAGACAGTTTTAAAACTACATGTATATCAATAGTTATTCATAGCATTCTTTTGATAATGATGAAATAGTTTGTTTCACATTGATTTCACAATGTGCATGTGATTTTTAAATGAAAATATTAAATGTTTTAGAATTAAATGTAGTTGTGACTTTTTATATACATATATGTACATGTATTTACTATTTGCATTTGTCATCCCCCTTTAGAAAGGCCACCCGCATTATAAGGCCACTTTTCTGTTGCCATTGGGGTGGCCTTATAAGAGGGGGACTACTGTACTTGCAACAGCTACAACTAGGGCTGTCAAAAACCACGGAAAACTTCACCCAAGTACCCGTTGCGCCGTTCAACGGGTAACCATGAAAGAAACCTTACAACCCTAGTTACCCCACTAGCCCAGCGTGCAGCAGCCATCTAGTAGTGGGCCGCTGATGCACAACAGGTGGTCCTACTCCTATATATAGACTGGAGCTGCAACTCAGACCAGCGAACTGCCGATGATATACGACATTTTGATAGTGTTGTCGACAAATTATTTTTGTGAACGGGTACTCGTCGTTAATTTTCAATGCCTGGGTTTTTCACTACGGTCTGTGTGGGTTCGAGTCTCGGATTCAGCCAATGTGGGTATGTGAGAAAGCTTGCCAATAGCTTCTCGTGGGTCGGTGGTTCTTTCCAGGGCTTTCCCGGGTTCTTCCTCCACCATCAATACTGGCCACCATGTATAGCCCATCTTTTGCTGAAAAATGGCGTTAAACCCTACAACAACAACAACAACAACACACCTTGCCTGTTCAATCTTCATCGATTCCAAGGTACCATCTTTTATTGACGACTTGAATTCTGTGTGATCATTTTTTATTGAATTAAAATTCCTCTCACAATCGGCGTTAGTGATATAGAAACAAGCCTGAACATAAAATGAAGATGACAGTTTTCGTTATAGCACACCAACAATCCTTTGTGATTTTATTGTCTGGAAAATGTGTGTGAAATAAATCATCAGCATCACTAGCAAATGAAAGAGGAAGGTTTCTTTATAAAAGAAATCTAGTAAAATGAACTACCAAAAGAACTGGATCAAAGTTCTCTCTGGCATTTGTCACCTTTGTCAAGTTCAGGCTGTGCTGTTGATAATGAAGCAGCAAGCCGAGGTTTATTAGCTTTGTCATGCCATTTTCTCTCATGGATGCCTTCATGCCCAACAGTGAGACCACAATTGCACAATTTGCAGAGTTTTCTTCTTCACTAGATGGTTTCACAAATTGTCCCTCGGTTCTTTTTTCTTTGCTGGAGAAAATTCTGCATCTTCTGCTTTCCTTTTTGACACAACAAAGACTCGATACAGTGATAGCTGCACATGCTTTGTGCAATCCAATATGGTGGTTCAAGATACACGACAACCTCAATTTTGAATGGATGAATCACATTTCAGAACTCTATACTGGTGTGTGTGTGTGTGTGTATATATATATATATATATATATATGCAATACATTTACTCCAAGAATGGAACTGGGTGCCCATTCTAAACAAAAAATTTTATAAGAAATTTTTAATTTAACCTTTTTTTTTTTTAAAACATAAAAACAATTTTCAGCAATAAAAATGTAACATGGGAGCGCTTCTGTCAGCCAAGTGCGACCATCTTACTTTTTTTGTAGCGAGAGGCTACCCCTCTTTATGGGGCTCACATTCTTTTAACTGAATTTTGTAGCTGGAAGCTGTGTAAAGGAAACCATTTGGCATTTCTTTTAAACCATACAGCATGCAGCTCAATGACTGGTTGTTATCTCTCGACATAATTCTTGGAAATTCTTTTCTGCATTTCACACGACAAAAGCAATCACATCTGCTGCCACGAGACATGCTCAAATTGGCACATGCTGTCCAATAAACATAAAAAACGTCTCTCTTCCAGCTTTTATTCACAAGAATGTGAATATTCCTTTCTATTCTTGTGTTGATTATCAACAATTTTCAAGAGGCTTATTTTCCATTTCGTCTTAACATGCATCTCTTGCTGAGGGCATTAAAAAAAATTCTATAATCAACAGTTTGATCATGCAAATGCTTCACATGGACAATAAGTGCAGTTTGAAGTGTTTGGGGTGCTGCTGTAAGATTAGTCTCATTCCCTGACTAACTTGACTAATTATAACATGAAACATGGATCCAAATCAAACACGGATAAACCAATTATCCTGATTTCTTGGCACCGCCAAATTTTCAGTAGGTTTTACTTTTATGCCAAAGTCCATATTTTAAGGGTAATTTTCGCACGACTTGTAGCAAAATCACAAGGGTTGGCAGGGTCTGTACCTGTTAATATAAAGAACATTGCTATTGCTACCAGCCGTTTTCATCACTACTGCTACAACACAGAATTAAACTTGCTCGATATGTATGGACAAGAAATTGATGTAGTAAAAAAAAAGAAAAGATAAAGCTAAATTTTTAATTATATCCTCTACAGACGAGATGCAATTGTTTTCCATTAGAATATGATCCTCAACCCCATATGCACTTTGTTTTTTTGGCTGCCTTTTCAAGTTTTTTAGGCTGCTCACAGCTCATACTCTTGTAGCATCCATCCCCCTGCATGAGCATCCCAATTATTTTTTGCTTTAATTTTACCCCATTTCAAAAATAATGTAATACTGTTCAGGGTTCATACAGACTTTTTTTATACATCGGTAAAGTCTGCAGACTACTTTTGTTTCCCACATTCCAGGTTACTGAATGTGAAGCTTCATCTGTAACGTCTTTCACCATAACAAGCCCAACTCAACCATCTTTTTGATTTCTGACCAAAATGTGCCACACCCCTATTATAATCGCCCATTACAAGTTTAAATGATGTAATTGCAGTCATTCTGTATTCCAACACTTCCCCCTTTGCCAAAGAAAGCACATGGCAGGCTTTACAAGCCAATCTTCAGAAATTATTGCACTTTGCTTCTGCGACAGGTTCCAGCAACTGATACTCTTGGTTAGAGAACAATATACCTGGATTGTCTCGTTACGTTGTCCTCCACAACAAAGGGGAATTTGCAAAAAAGGTAAAAAATTGAACTATTTTTTTTTATAATACCTTCAACTAAGTGAAAATTAAGGTATTAATGAATTTTTACAATTAAAAAACCCCCAACTTAAAATGCATTTTCAAATGTTTTTCCTACATATGGTAATTTAGAGTAAATGGTCTCCATCTGTGCAGTAGGATTCACATTGCCTCGATTTACTCCAAAATAAAAACAATCCTGATGAATCAAAAATGCAAATTGCGTGTTACTATCCAATGTTTCAATTTCCCTGATGTTTGTTTCTAAGCAAGTAGCAAATTAAAAATTGCGACTTCACTGAATGACACTGTGCCAAGATGGCAAATGGTCAAGTCACATTTACAAGAATGTAGGTCAGCGCAGAAAATAGCCAAAATGGCAGTCCAGAAATTCATACCTTGTAAGCTGATGATCACTCCTAATAAAATTATGTATTGTGAAGTTGTAAATTTGCTACATGGTGTGACGATTTTGGTAAAAGAAACAAAAATTGGATATAAATTAGCCAGGCAACATATTTTCAAGCCTCGAGAATGAGGTCACCAAGTATCTGTACTACTTCCCTCATGCTGGCAATGCACCTCCTGGTTTGGACTACATGTCTGACCCACTCGATTCAATTTCAAGCAATTTTCATCAGATTAAAAGTTTTAAAAAATATCTTCAAGAATGGTAAATTCTTTGCTCTTTCAAAGACTGTACTTGTAGAGCACACATCTGTCTGAACAAGAGGATAAAATGCAATTTAAATATTTCGTTGTGCCTTTAATCGCCTTAAAATGCACACCAACTGAGGATCTCAAACTGACAATTTAATATTAAATCCTTACCCATTTGAGATTCTTTAAATTTAGTTTTTATTTCAGTGGAAATTATTTAGACGAATGAATAATTGCATTCATTCCGACCAACGCTGCACCTTACATTTTTTGTGTGTAAAAAGTTTTAAACCAAGTTCAACTAATAAAAGCAGATTATACTTTCTAACAAATTTTAAATCAAAGAACAAGCATTCATCTCAATGCACATTTTACAAAATTATTTTCAACAAGGAATGTCCAATGCACGTGATGACACACTAGTACGGTACACAGTACCGGTCACAGTCCATGTTCACCCTAAAATGCGACTTCCGTAACTGAATGTTACATTGCTTGCATTATTTATGTGAAAAGAGGATTACTGGATTCAGATATACCACATTTACTGCAATGTACATATAACTGGACATTTGCTGTGGTTGCATACAGTTCTCTCAGTTGGAAGACTGGTTTATGTCCACATTCTCATGTAAACAGATGCGTGTTTATACTTACTTCTCCAAGTTAACATTTAAACCACTCGTAAATAGGATGTACAAATGTACAGCCCCCTCCATCAAACGAGTAAGATCCTTAATGATACTTGTTCTGGTCTTGGGATTTTACGACATTTATTACACGACCTTGTTATTCATGACACAACAAACTCGTGCATGTGAAGTGGCATCCCCCCCCATTTCCCTTTTGCGAGTCTAGTTGAAAAATGGCCACCATAATATTAATTGAAAACAAAATATTCCAGAAGGCAGGGTTGAACACATTTTCCCACGATTACAGCCGATCAGTAAAGAGAATGCTGCACATTAAATTTACAGGCTTATCTGGACCAATCAGAATCACAGAGCATAAAAAAATATGAAACTGCACATACTACAGGAAAACTAAATGACTATATAATGCCAGATACGCAACTTTTGGGGACATAAAAACCAACAATTTCATACAAGACTTGTCACTTTAACAAAGGGTATGGTGCAAAATAAAAAGTCCATTTTGATCTCTGGGCACAATGAAACTTTTCAAAAGCATATTATCCACACCTTGCTTGCACATAGCCATTTTAATTCTATACACTTCAACAAATGCTCTTAAAAGGTAATAGAAGAATTTTTTTGTACTTACTATGACCAAAATCTATCAAAAGGACTGCATTTGCCAATTAGTAATTTCTGTTGCTCCGACCTTCCCAAAAATACCATATTTATGAATTGGAGATGAAATATTAAATTGGGTTCGTTGTCCCTAGATTTTCATCACAAAAAACATACACCTGCATTCAGGTTCAAAATGTGGGGAAAAAAATGGACACTTGGCAGGCAACGAAATGTTTATGATCAAATACACGACACAAGCACATTTCTACAATTTCCACAAGCACTACATGGGTGAATGGCTGTATCAAGCCGTATGCTGTGCAGAGTACATTTTCAAATTAATGTACAGGATATACAACAGTGCTCCTGAATATTTTAGTCATATTCCATTTTAGGCTACCTGGTAATACTCCCCACCTGCAATCCATGTCTACCAAACAGTATAAAATTTCCAAACCAAACGAGGAATTTTTCAAACAAGTTTCCAATACTCTTTGCTCTGGAACAGTATTCCTTTGGAGATCAGAAATGCCCCCTCTACTTCCAAACCCATATATTCAGTGGATTCTGTTAAAAAATAAATTTTCTTTGTACGATGGCCTCGTGGTAGATTAGTTCTTCAGTCCATCATTATTATTATTATAATATGCGCGACTTTAATTTGCAGGCGTTCTCGCACTTTCCAACTTTTGCACGAATCACGACACCTATTACTGAAATTTTCGGTTCTAAACTTCGCCTCCAAATAAAATTTGAATACAGTATTTTTTTTAAAAAAGTTATCTTAATGGAAATAAACAATCGCGCAAATTACGTATAACAATACGAAAATATCACGTTCTCAAGTCTATATGAAGGTCAACGCAGCGCAAGGGCGAACGTTCAAATCGTAATCCCTACAACCACCTGCTAAACATACGTCTCCTGGAGAAAATTAATGTGACGTATGTTTGTATTATGAATGTCTTACCATGATCAAAAGTTGAATTAAAACTCTGTCTCAAATTTTTTAAATTTTTTTACAAATCTTCCTTACTTCACCAGGCAGTGCAACGATAACCCAGCAAGTAATTCAAACTCTGAGAAACGCTTGTATCCCTCAGATATATATATACACAGCATCGCACAGCATCGCGTGCCTCTAATGGAAACGGCAAGATACGTCATCCATAACCAACAAACTTCGTTTGTAATAAAACAATTGTTGCTGTTCTCTCTCTTTATATGCATCTAGAAACTATTTAATGCAATTTAATGCAAAAATCAAGTAACAATCGAAAAATTTGATGAGATTTTCTCTGATTTGAAATTTTCCGCGAAGCTGGGTACGGAAATTACGGATATGACTGAAGAATACAAATCTGTAAATGATGTCATTCGGGCTGAAGCGCCATCTTTCTACAGTTTGTAGAAATTTACCCGGACTACGCTCGTTGCATTTCGTTTAAGATCGGAAAAGCACTTCGGAAATACTGTTGTAGCTGCCATTACACTGTGTTTACTGAATGACGTAAAAACTACATTACACACAATCATAATATTCATTGCAGTGACTTCGTGATTATAATATATTATTCCTGGCCGAAATATTTCCTGCGATTCTCTTTTCAGTTAAACTTGTACAACTAATTCTAAAATGATATCATGATGCTTTTAATATGAGTCTATTTTGCATATCGCACTTCACTGAGTGAACTGAGTTCTTCGTCATTTCCCGGCGATTCCAATTTTTAAAGTTGTATCATTCCATCTAAGCATATCCAAGGTCGATATTTTTTTTTTTTAAAGGAGAAAAGCAATGAGGTCCTCCGATTGATAGAAATTATTAACAGTATCAAACTGACAGCGGAATGCATGTTTAAATCCCGGCCGATAACATTCACATTGCCTTGGTTTCCAGTCGGATGCAGTTGATGCGGATTCAGCGTTGCTGATATGGTAGGAAAGTCCCGAAACCCAACTGTTCCAAAAGAAAAAAGGCAAAGGAAGGCTGAAAACTATTGCGTGTATATTGCAGTCTACCCCCCCCCCCACTGTTACCTTTGATACATTAGGCCTTTGTTGATATATCTTATGGAACGTTTTACAATGTTTGTAGATGAAAAGAAAAAAAAAAAAAAAAAAAAATGTTAGGCGTATATTAGAATAACAGAATTTGGAAAAACGGGTACAACATGAAAACGGACAATTAGTCACTGCAAGATAGCAATAGAATTTGCACACTCTTCTGTTAGTCCTACAATGCAAGACATATCACATGTTATGTATGTTTTAGTGCTACATTTTATTACTAACCAGAGACCAGCCTTGTATAGCGTGTTCCGATATTGGTTAACATCAGAACGAGTAGTCAAAACTTTCGGGAATACTTGGCAGCCCATATCGACACTCTTTCACAAATTGATATGTAATCAATATACTTACTGTGCTGTTTTTATCCTGGTGGAATCAAAATCTGACACAAGCAAATGGATGCATTTTCATGTTCCATTAACACACATTTGAATTTGTTGAAATGCGATGGTAGTTGAGTTATGCCAAAGTAGGTTCACGTGGGGAATATGTTTCTTGAACGAAATGAAACGTTGCTAACAGTTCCAATAGACATATATATTTTTATTTGTTTTGGTAAAGAATAATATTTCAACTTAACCCAATTTCAACATTCTGGGCTTTGATCGCTTTCCACCCAACTGAAATGTAGGCCAACGAAACTTGAAAACAGGTCCATTTCTTTTGTGGGAATTTGAATTTATTAGAGAAAAGACATCAGAGTCAATAAAGTGTGACTAAAACATTATGACTTTACTTTGTAGAAAAGCGTTGTTATTGGTTTCCAGTTGTGTGAGATATTCCTGAAACTTTGACTTTCGTTACAATGTTAGTCGACATCAAAACACACTATACAGTGCCGTTAGTTAGGCAGTAAGACCCAAACACCCAAAACATAAATATCAGCATTGAGGTCTTACATGGAGGACTAACCCTTCTGTTTTGTTTTGTATCCCTCCCAACCAAGTTTCAAAAACAAAATACAAAGTATATGACAAAGGCAGAAAACTTAGTGCATTTCATTCATCATTTTATTATTTCTGACACTAACACAGTCAACTTTATTGGTGTTTCAAATCACACAGAAGCTCTCAACATAAAGAAGTAGACAGACTGCTCACTGTCCATTTCTGGTTTCTATAACAGACTGCTCTCTGTCCATTTCTGGTTTCTATAATGGTCCATTTCATTAAAAACGGTGTCTTCTGCATCTAATATTTGCAATGTCTAGGTTTAATGTTTTAAAAAAATCGGACAAATCGAAAGAATGCACTCTTGTGTACATGTGTTCAAAGAAATATAATTCCTAAATTTATGTGATTATTGAGATTATCAGCTACATCACATTAGCTGCTGAAAATCATTTGCCTATGCAGATATGGCAACTGTGTTTCAAAAGAAACTCCCATTTTGTAACACCAATAAGTTGATAGTGTTAGGGCCTTTTTCTCTGGCAACAATCAGGTTAGAAACGATATAGTACTGTATGTTTCTAACCAAAGAAATGAAAAACCAGTGTTGGCAGTTCAGGAGGATTTTGAATTGAAGACTTGAAGCATTTCTGATGCAGAAGTTCAGTACCAGCATTGAAATAATTTAAATATGAATCATTCTCCATGCAAATGATGAGGGTCAACAATAAAAATACCTTAAAAATGACTCCTAATCCTTGAAGAGATGATAATTTGTGTAATGGCCAGTGTAAAAAATTGGTAACTCGTATACCATACTATGTCAGGAATTAATTAAATTCCTCTGATGTATTTTAAAGTATGAAAGAGATATTCTTGATTATGGTTTAGCCTGGAATAGATGGTAAAACTAACTTTTTTATTTGTACATATTTTTTTATTGCATTGATTGTGCTTTAGAAAGCAATAAAATAAAGTAATTTAATTTAGTACAAACCGAAGAAAAATGATTACAAAGCACAAGGACACAATAAATGATCTAGTTTTAGACCTTGACCTCCATTGATAAAGATCTGAATATTTAATCCACAGTCACAGAGAAATATTAGCTGTGTATTATATTTCCAAAATGTTACTGGTTGGGTTCAACATGAACTTGATGTTTTGACAAGGTCATGTACAAAATACAGATATACATAACGTACTGCTACAACTCTATGGTCTTAACTAATTAACAGAAAAGAGGAAACACCAACAAGTGTTGCAAATTCAATGAATAATTTATTTCCTTAGAAAGCAAAGCGCAAATTTAAAAAGAACTTTAAGTATTGTGAATTATTTCCCAAATAATCATGAAAGTTCTATCACAGTTGAATTTTATCAGAGTTGTGAAATCTTGAAACTTGATAATCTGTCATGCATTATGTATTAACAGTGGTCACTTTGGTCATTCATGTGTAATCAATTTTCAAGCTTTTTGCCAATAATAAATCCAGTAAAATATGAAATTCATTTCTTAAAGATTGACTGCATGCATGTATATACACACATACACGTAATTTAACGGCCAAAACACATACATAATTTTTGAGAAAGCTTGCCAGAGCTTCTCGTGGGTCGGTGGTTCTTTCCGGGGATTTCCCGGTTTCTTCCTCCACCATTAATACTGGCCGCCATGTATAGCCTATCGTGTGCTGAAAAATGGTGTTAAGCCCCACAACAACAACAACAACAACATACATAATTTTAACTACAAACATATATATACATTGTCTATAACTACATGTACATATACACATATAATTTAGCAACATTTTATTTTCATTTTAGGCCTTCAGAGCCATGTATGCAGTAGCTGAAACAGAAGGCTAAAATGGAGGATGCCATAAGCCACAGTTCTTTAGATTCTTCATCCACAGGCGATGAGTTTGTCTTAGTTCATGCAGACCCCAGATTAAAGATAACTGGAGATATGGATGATATTAAGAAAGAAATATTCAAGGAAAGTCAAAGTGAATCTATATTGGAACTGATCGAAAGCGTTGACAAGATGGCAGAGAATGGGTCAGGTCCTACCCGTGTGATACAGAGCAGTCAATCTGACAATATTCTAAATGTCAACAATTCAGGGGATTCAGGTAAAGATAGGTGACTTTATCCCCAAAAAGGTTTAGAGTTGGAAATGGAGGTTTTATCAGTAATATACGGGTTGAAAATTCACTTGTCCAGCTTAAATTGGTGAGTAAAAGCTTCCAGTGGTCATGTGAATTTTTCAGTTATTTTTCTAATGAAGTCCTGATTTAGGTCAGAGTGACCATTGTTCAATTTCGTGAGAATGATGTTTTGGAAAAATATTGCCTGTTTTGTTCGTTGAAGGTCAATACTTTCTGCCAGAAAGTTTGTACTACATTTGTTTTGGCAATGCTTATTCAAGTGCATCTCTATGACTCTTCTGTACTAATAAATGCCTTTCAGAAGGAGTTCAGACTGATTTAGGTTTGTAATTTGTTACAACTGGTGTTAGAAGGGTCACACAATAAGTTCAAGAAAACAACTTTTCACACGTGAAAGTTAGGTTTTTAACATTGTCAACCTTTATATTTCAGTAACAGCTGCTTCAGTAAGTGTTTGTTCTGGGCATGTAAATATATGCAGTCCTTGCCTGACTGGGTGGATTGGGTTTTAGAGATTATGGAGATAAACAAATAATGAATTTTCCGAGTACACTATGTAACACAATTTTTGTTCCTGGGTAGTAAGTGTTATTTTGTAATTGCTTATGCCTAAAAGGTATAGAAAATGGCTATTATTCCCCACAAACTTTGCTTTTGTGACCAGGACAGTGATATTTTGAAATTTACCTATTTCAAATGAGAAAACGGGCGAATTTGTGTCTTTTTCTTCACATAAAGTCAGAAAAAAATGACATAAAATTAACATGTGTTTCTATTAAAGTAATACAAAAATGACCACAAAAGATTTAGAAGTGAGTAGTTTTCAAGATTTACGATTATACTGTAAATCACTTTCACGAATCAGCCCCCAAATGTAGTCTCCCATCATGTTCTCGTTATACTGTCCTTGGTAGTGGTGTTCAAAGTCCAGTATATCCTGGTGGAAGTGCTCGCCTTGCTCCTCCGAATACACACTCCTTGAATTTATCAAGATGAGCAGCTAAGATATGGACTTTGAGGGACATCCTGCAGCCCGTTGTGCCGTAGTTCTTCACCAGAGTCTCAACCAGCTCCACGTAGTTTTTGGTCTTGTGATTGCCCAGGAAGCCTCGAACCACTGCGACAAAGCTGTTCCAAGCTGCTTTCTCCTTACTAGTGAGCTTATTGGGGAATTCATTGCACTCCAGGATCTTCTTTATCTGTGGTCCGACGAAGACACTGGCTTTGACCATTGCCTCAGACAGCTTAGGGAAGAAGTCTTGAAGGTACTTGAAGGCTGTCAACTCCTTATCTAGAGCTCTGACAAATTGTTTCATAAGGCCCAATTTGATGTGCAGTGGTGGCATCAGCACCTTTCAGGGGTCCAGCAGTGGCTCCCACTTGATGTTGTTCCTCCCCACAGAGAACTCCGTCCGCTGTGGCCGGTCCCGCCTGTGATAGTCCTCCTTGGTGTCCCTGCTGTCCCAGTGGCAGAGATGGCAGGGAAACTTGGTAAAACTGCCTTGGAGACCCATCAGTAATGCCACCATTTGGAAGTCTCTGATGACCTCCCAGTCGTACTCATCATACTTTAAGGCATCCAGCAAAGTCTTGATGCTGTTGTAATCCTCTCCGAGGTGCACTCAGTGAGCCAGGGGAAGAGACGGGTACTTGTTCCCATTATGGAGCAGCACGGCATTGAGGCTTCTGGATGAACTGTCAATAAAGAGGCACCACTCATTCTGGTTACAGGCAATTCCGATTGCCTTGAACAGACTGGTCATATTGTCCAGAAGCAGAGCCCATCTTGATGGATGAAGAAGCTAGAAAAACCATGGTGATTCTTCCTCTGATTGCAACTTGCACTTTCATCCAACAAGTTCCACTGCTTGAGCTTAGATGTCAGAAGCTCAGCATTGGACTTGGTGAGACCAAGATCTCTGATTAAGTTGTTGAGGTCTTTTTGGTTGGGGTAGTATGGGTTTTTCTCCTCAGCTCCACCTCTGAAATTGTCATCTGGATCTACAATGTCTTCCTCGCTTTTGGACTTGCTGCGCTCTTCTAAAGATGGCTGCTCTCTGTCCGGAGGAGTGGCTACGGGAAACTCAGGGCAGTTTGGCACCGGGGCGATGGATGAAGGAAGGTCAAGATACATGATAGCAGGTGCATTCTTGCCAGTCTGACATTTGGAAGGGTCCACCATGCAGAAGTAGCAGTTGCTTGAGTGGTCAATGGGTTCCTGCCAAATTCTTGGGATAGCGAACTTCATGGCTCTCCTTTCCACTCTGTACCATCCTACAAAAATACATTTATTTCATCCATGACTAATGTGTAAGATATTCTCGCAACATTTTTCATATATATCTTTTTCAATAACATTGAAAATTGTAAAACATTTTAAAATTAAAAACTTTGAAAACAAATTTTATAACCTAAAATTCTGAGCAACAATTGTCCATCTTACCTTCCAGAGCTTTTTTGCAGTGGTCACAGGTGAAATGAGGTATCTGGGTTTGTCTTTATCCCCGACAGGCATGCCAAAATATGCCTTGTAGACCTCACACATCTTAGCAGATGCTTCCACGGAGTACTTTTTTGCTCTTGTCTTGATAAATTAGCTGCAGACATAGCAAAATGCGTCTGCTGGATGCTTGCAGCCTCTTGATGTCGTCTCAGAAAAATGCAGATATGTATCCACTTAGGCAGCTGGAACTAAACTAAACTGGTGGGCTTAAGGCCCCAGTATTTATACTACTATTTATATTACTGAAAAGTTTTAGAAAGTTCTAGAAGTAACTCCAAGATTACTCATGACTGAATATATCTGGAATGTTCTGTAAAATAGGTAAATTTCAAAATATCACTGTCCTGGTCACAAAAGCAAAGTTTGTGAGGTATAATAGCCATTTTCTATACTTTTGAGGCATAAGCAATTAGGAAATAACACTTACTATCCAGGAACAAGAAAAAAATTTGTTACACAGTGGGATAGGAGAGATTTAATGAAGAAGTAAATGTATGGCTTGAAAATATGATGCACTGTCTACATGCATTATGATGATTTTCTGGTGCAAAGTAGCCAAAATCTAAGTGAGCTTATGGTATGACCTCCATCCCTCAAGTTTTGTTTGCCATCTGACTGTACAGAACTTAATCTATATGTCTGTAAAGTGTTATGTATATGTAATTAAATTGCTTGTGTGTTAGTTTTAAAATTCTTTTTATTCTATTTTTGTTTCATTACATTTTATTGTAATGATTATTGAAAGGATTCAAAATTCTTTTTCAGTAATTAGATATTTTCTTTTACTAAATGTTATTTATTTAAGACGTAAAAGTGTTACATGAGAATTATTTTTAGTTAACCTAGTTCGTCTTGTGCTGGCAAGAATGTAAACAGGCAGTTAAAATGATTGGTCAGTATCAGGGCCATACTTTCCTTGCGTGATCACCATGTGTAAGCAACGTTTATTTATGATTGGTTTTTAAGTGGGGTTACACTGGCGTACGTGATGGATTTCTTGTAGTAAGAGACCATATAACCCATCTCGCGAGACTTGAAATGATGTTTTTGGGATTTAAATACGCATTCTTAATATTCTTCTGGCAGAGTCGTTTTAACATCTTGAAGGAACAAGGTGTTATTTTTATTTGTTGCCAGATTGTTTGTTTTTCATCTGATTTTTGGATTTAATAATTTATTCTCCTGGAAACTCAACAAGTTGACATTTTTATAAAAAATTCTGAAAGATATTCATGGAAATTTATTCTGGAATTATTCGGAAACAAAAACTGTGATTCAATTGAGGAATTGTTGATATTCGTACATTGGACCACATCTGACGTCATCGCCTTCCATATTTGTGTGTCGTCGAGATTCGAACTTAGATTCTAATAGAACTATTAAGTGATAGGACTTGTGTTTTTCATTCTTAGGATTAAATTTTTGATTATATTCACAAACCGTAAGTCCTATTTACCAATTTTTACATTGTTTTCTAGGGAAATAAATTATTTTGTTAAAATATACAAAGCTTGTTGGCTTTCACTCTTTTCTTTGTTACTGAGTACGAGCCCTTGTCACGTAACAAAGAAAATTGGGTTGCTTGTCCTTGGGATATATGAATTTTGGTTAAATATTTCAGAAAATTGTTTTTGAAATTTAAATTCCCCTAGTCTTTAAATCCCAAGTATTATTTTACATTTTTATTTGAAATCTTAAGTGAAAACAACAGTCTTTTATTCACAATGTCATCAAAAGTGGAAACTTTTCTTTCTAATCCAGCTCAGGAGCAGTTGGATAGTCTGAAAAAAGATGAGTTGCTTGAACTTGCCAGAAAGTATGATCTTTCTGAAGCAAAATCTTCCTTAACGAAACAAGAAATTAAAAATATTTTGATCCAGTATTTGGTGGGGAAAAATATTTTTGATAAAAGTGTTTTGGCATCAGTCAGTAAGTCTATGACTGACACTGATATTAAAGTAATAGAATGAAAAATGAAATTCAAAGTGGAAGTAGAGTTAAGGAAGCTCGAGTTTCAGAAAGAAGAAAAAGAGAAACAAATGCAGTTGCAATTTGAAGAGAAGCAATTGCAAATGCAGTTTGAAGAAAAGGAGAGAGAGAGACAGGAGAGGGAGAAAGATAAACAATTACAATTTGAAAAAGAGGAGAAAGAGAGACAGGAGAGGGAGAAAGATAAACAATTGCAATTTGAAGAAAAGGAGAGAGAGAGACAGATGCAATTACAAAGAGAGAAGGATGAAAGGGAATTTTAACTTAGAATGAAAGAATTTGAGCTGGCAAGTGGCAAGTACGATTCCACTTCACATACAGATTCAAGTTTTGACATTACAAAAAATATCAGGTTATTTCCCCCTTTTAGAAAAAAGGAAGTAGACAAATATTTTATCTATTTTGAAAAAGTTGCTGAAAATTTGAAATGGCCAAGGGAGCATTGGACTCTATTATTGCAATGTGTACTTTTCGGCAAAGTCCGAAATATCTATGCATCCCTGTCAGTACAACAGAGTTCTGATTATGATTTGGTTAAGGAGTGCATCTTAAGGGGTTATGCATTAGTCCCTGAGGCTTATCGGCAAAAATTCAGGAACTATAAAAAGGAAGCTGGACAGACTTATGTCGAATTTGCTAGAGAAAAAGAACAGTTATTTAAGAGATGGTGCTTAGCCAAGAAAGTTGAACATGATTATGAAAGTCTTGAACAACTTGTGTTACTTGAAGAGTTCAAAAACTGTGTTCCTAATGATATTAAGAATCATCTTAAAGAACATAGATTGAAACCTTGGAAAATGCTGCTCTTGCTGTCGATGAGTACTCCTTAATTCATAAAGTTCCTGTTGTAAGCAAATCATTCACTCAGCAGTCTACTGGTAGAAAGGTATTTGAGCCTAATACGACTCCTCCTAAAATTCAATCTGGCACAACTTCTAAAAATCAAGCTTCTGATAAACTTGACTCAAAATCCTTGTCTCTGCCTATGTGTACCTATTGCAAGAAAAAAGGACACGTCATTTCTGATTGCTTTAAATCGAAATACAGGCATCAGAATCAGGATAGACCTATCCCAAATGCTCTTATTTCCAAGAGGTCAAGGTCACAGTCATGTATTGAAAGCAATACATTTGTTGGGTCTAAGAAACCCCAGTCTGATTTTATTATGGAGAATTATGAACCATTCATGTTGAAGGGTTCTATATCACTCTTGGGTGATTCGGCCAATCCTATCCCTATTAAAATTTTAAGGGATACAGGAGCTTCTCAGAGTCTTTTAGTGTCAGGTATTTTGCCTTCTTCTAAGAAGTCCTGTTCGAATGAGAGTGTTCTCATTCCGGGAGTAGAGTGCGGCTTTGTTAATGTTCCTCCCCATTCTGTAAATTTGTCATCAGACTTAGTTTCAGGACCTGTGACAGTCGGTATAGTGTCTAACCTACCTGTTTAGGGCATTCATTTGTTGCTAGGCAACGACCTAGCTGGAGACAAGGTTGTGGTTAATCCACTTGTAACTGACAAGCCTTCTTTGGATCAGAAAGTTGATCCTATTGAAAAAGAATACCCTGAGTTATATCCAGCTTGTGCAGTTACCAGAGCTATGTCAAAGAAAGCTATTGAGAATGATTTTGATAAGGAAAATATTCCTTTAGCTGACACATGTATTGGCCAGGCTTTTGATGAGGTAATTTTCACTTCTAAATTGGATCAGTCAGGTGGTATTGATCACAGTGATCCTCTTTTAAATACTCATTCTCTTTTATCTAATCAGGGTGATAAACGACAATCACTTGTCGTCGAACAGGAAAAGATCCTGAGATCTCCTGTTTGTTTCAGAGGGCCATTAGTGAAACTGAAGCCACTGAAGTACCTGTCTATTATTTCATTAAAAATGGAATTCTTATGAGAAAATGGAGACCTCCTGAGGTACCTGCTAATGACGAATGGTCAGTGAACTATCAGATTGTAGTTCCAAAATCTTACAGACAGGAAATACTTAGTTTGGCCCATGAAACTCCTCTGGCTGGTCATTTAGGGATAAATAAAACTTATCACAAGATCTTGACTCACTTTTATTGGCCAAAAATTAAAAGTGATGTTTGTAAATTTTGTAGATCTTGTCATACTTGTCAGATGGTAGGAAAACCCAATCAGAAGATACCTAAGGCTCATCTGCAACCAATTCCTGCATTTGATGACCCATTTAGCAGAATTATGGTAGATTGTGTTGGTCCCTTACCTAAGACCAAGTCAGGCAATCAATATTTGTTGACCATTATGTGTGAGTCAACAAGATTCCCAGAGGCAATTCCTTTGAGGAATATTAAAACCAAAACTATAGTAAAAGCTTTAATAAAGTTTTTTTACTCAATTTGTTCTTCCCAAATCTGTCCAATCGGATCAAGGGTCGAATTTCATGTCTGGAATTTTCCAGCAAGCTATGCACGAATTAGGCATTAAACAATTTAAATCTTCTGTCTATCATCCTGAGAGCCAAGGGGCCTTAGAAAGATTTCAACAGACTTTAAAGAATATGATTTGATCATATTGCTTTGATACTAGCAAAGATTGGGATGAAGGCATTCATTTACTTTTGTTTGCTGTTAGGGAGTCCGTTCAAGAATCTTTAGGATTCAGTCCCTTTGAACTAGTTTTCGGACATACTGTGCGTGGACCTTTGAAATTGTTGAAAGATATACTTATTTCAAATGAAGATACTGAGCTCAATTTTCATGACTATGTTTCTGATTTTAAGTACAAATTGTCAAAGGCTTGTGAGGTCGCAAGAGCAAATCTGCGCTCTACTCAATCCAGAATGAAATCAAGATATGATAAAAACTCAAGGGATAGGAGTTTTCAGCCTGGTGATAGAGTTCTAGCTCTCTTGCCCATTCCACAAAATCCCCTTTAGGCTAAGTATTACGGTCCATACACGGTTGAAACGAAAGTAAATGATTTAAATTACATCATAAATACTCCTGGTAGGCGAAAACAAAAACAACCTTGCCACATTAACATGTTAAAGGAGTATATTGAAAGAGATTGCCCAGTAAATCATACAATTAATTTAGTTGTACCTGTCCCACCAACTGAGGATTTATGTGAAGAAATTCATTTGGACACCGTTGATCTTGGAGCAACAAATCTTCGGAATTCGGAAATTATGAAAGATCTAGACCAGAAACTTTTACATTTGCAACAAGAAGAAAGAAATGAACTTAAACAGTTATTATTCGAATATGAGCACTTGTTTCCGGATATTCCTACGAGGACAAACAAAATTTTTCATGACGTTGAAATTGTAGATTCAAAACCTGTGAAACAACACCTATACAGAATGAACCCTCTCAAACAGGAATACTCGAAAAAGGAAATTCAGTATTTGCTGGAGAACGATTTCGTAGAGCCCAGTAAAAGTGATTGGAGTTCACCATGCATACTTGTTCCGAAACCGGATAAAACTTTCCGTATGTGCAGTGATTATAGGAAGGTGAACAGTGTGACAAAAACAGATTCATTTCCGTTACCAAGGATCGATGATTGCATTGATAAAATTGGAAATGCCAAGTACGTCACCAAATTTGACCTTCTGAAAGGATTTTGGCAAATTCCACTTACGGAAAGAGCGAAAGAAATTTCGGCGTTTGTGACTCCAGATGGACTCTATCAATATAAAGTAATGCTGTTTGTGATGAAGGATTCTCCAAGTACGTTTCAACACTTGATGAATATGATTACTTCCGGTCTAGATAATTGTGATGCTTATATTGATGATGTCATCATCTACAACGACACCTGGAAAGGACGTCTAGCCACAATTCGGAAATTCTTTGAAAGACTCACTGATGCTAATTTGACAATCAGTTTATGTAAAAGTGAGTTCTGCCTTGCTTGTGTAACTTTTCTAGGACATATTGTGGGACATGGTCAAGTTCAACCTATAGATGCTAAGGTCAAGGTTATCTCTGATTTTCCTGTGCCTGTCAGTAAAAAGCAATTAATGCGATTTTTGGGTATGGCCGGATACTATCGAAAGTTTTGTTCCAATTTTTCAATATTGCTGAACCTCTGACAAATTTGTTAAGTAAGAGAAACAAGTTTCTCTGAACTGAAAAATGTCAGGAAGCTTTCGATAGGTTAAAAGCCATACTCAAAAGTGCGCCAGTTCTAACAGCTCCAAGTTTCAATCAGTCTTTTAAATTATCTGTGGATGCAAGTGATGTTGGGGTTGGAGCAGTATTGATTCAAGAAGACAGCACTGGTATTGATCACCCAGTGTGCAATTTCTCTAAGAAATTAAATAAGCATCAAAGAAATTACTCAACAATTGAGAAGGAATGTTTGGCTTTAATTTTGGCATTACAACATTTTGAGGTTTACATTAGCTCGGCTCCTTCTCCGGTTGTTGTGTATAGTGATCACAGCCCTCTTACTTTCATCGACAAGATGAAAAATAAAAATCAAAGATTATTAAGGTGGAGTTTGTTTTTGCAAGAGTATAATCTCAACATCATGCACATCAAAGGAAAAGACAGTTTGATTGCAGATGCACTTTCCCATGTATAGAAATATTATTTCATATACACTTTATATAATTCATAAGAATTTTCATGTAATTTTGTTTTACCTCATGTATAATTTACATATGGTAAAAATAAAGCTTTATTATATAAATCTTTCTTTTTTCTTTATGGGGGGAAGTGTTATGTGTATGTAATTAAATTACATGTGTGTTAGTTTTAAAATTCTTTTTATTTTATTTTTGTTTCATTACATTTTATTGTAATGATTATTGAAAGGATTCAAAATTCTTTTTCAGTAATTAGATATTTTCTTTTACTAAATGTTATTTATTTAAGACGTAAAAGTGTTACATGAGAATTATTTTTAGTTAACCTAGTTCGTCTTGTGCTGGCAAGAATGTAAACAGGCAGTTAAAATGATTGGTCAGTATCAGGACCATACTTTCCTTGCGTGATCACCATGTGTAACAATGCTTTTTTGTGATTGGTTTTTAAATGGGGTTACACTGGCGTACGTGATGAATTTCTTGTAGTAAGAGACCACATGACCCATCTCGCGAGACTTGAAATGATGTTTTGGGGGTTTAAATACGCATTCTTAATATTCTTCTGGCAGAGTCGTCTTAACATCTTGAAAGAATAAGGTGTTATTTTTATTTGTTGCCAGATTGTTTGTTTTTCATCTGATTTTTGGATTTAATAATTTATTTTCCTGGAAACTCAACAAGTTGACTTTTTTATAAAAAATTTTGAAAGATATTCATGGAAATTTATTCTGGAATTATTCGGAAACAAAAACTGTGATTCAGTTGAGGAATTGTTGATATTCTTACATTGGACCACATCTGACGTCATCGCCTTCCATATTTGTGTGTCATCGAGATTCGAACTTGGATTCTAATAGAACTATTTAGTGATAGGACTTGTATTACAAACCGTAAGTCTTATTTACCAATTTTTACATTGTTTTCTAGGGAAATAAATTATTTTGTTAAAATATACAAAGCTTGTTGGCTTTCATTCATTTCTTTGTTACTGAGTACGAGCCCTTGTCACGTAACAAAAGATTTGTGTACACTGTAGAGCAGGCATATGCATCCTAAATCAGCTGCTTATTTACATTAAAGGGCGAGGCTTTGAAAATCACTTATCTGGCTCTTATACAAGCTTATATCATCAAGATCTTGGAGCAGAGGTTCCAGTAATTTTTTATTTTTGGAAGTCACTCCTGGTTGGAAATTCGCAAGTCCCATACCTTAAGCGTGGAATCCAGTTTGTTGCATTTTCCCATAAAATAAAATATGCTGTTTAATTCTTATAATGTCTGAAAAGAGTAATTAAGAGTAATTAAAAAGCACTGATGCAATTATGAGTAATAAAGAGGTAATTAAATGGCACTGAAGCTAGCAGATGTTGAAATTGGTATTGTTGTTGTGGGGCTTAACGCCATTTTTCAGCACACGATAGGCTATACATGGCGGCCAGTATTAATGGTGGAGGAAGAAACCGGGAAATCCACGGAAAGAACCACCGACCCACGAGAAGCTACTGGCAAGCTTTCTCACATATCCACAGTCGCCGAATCTTAGACTCGAACCCACGCAGACAGAGGTGAGATGCCAGTGATCCGTAACGGAGAGCGCTTTAGACCACTCGGCCACTCGGGGTCCCGAAATTGGTATTGTAGTATATTACTAGAATGTGGTACATTGAGCATGCAATGCATGAAGCTTGATCTTTGTTAATCAGACATTTGTCTTTGATCACCTTCAGCTAAAACCAAACATCTGCTGTTTAGCAATTTTTCAGACTTAGTTTTGGGACTACTGATTGGCTTATGTGGACATGGGTAGCATTGGGACTTTCTGCTCAAGGGCTCCCATATATCAGAACAGTGTTTGTTCATACTTACTCTGTAAGCTTGTATCATCAAGCCTTTGGATCAGTTTGGTTATGGGTGAGATGCATACATATATTAATGAGGATCCAGGTTGATTAGATGGTGGGGATCGAACCTGCAACCTTCTGGTCACATATCCAATGCCTGAACCATATAGCCACTACAGTTTCCTTGAGTGCAGATCTCATTGGTTTCCAGTGTTATGAATATATGATTAAATTGCTTGTGTGTTAGTTTTAAATTTTTGTTAATTTTAATTTTGTTTCATTACATTTTATTGTAATGATAATTTTCATTGGATTTGAATCTCTTTTCGGAAAACTCACTTGGCCTGATTAGAATGTTACAGTTGCTTTATCGCTATTTTTAGCTCACCTTGGTTGAGACGTTTGTAAACATTGAATGAAAATGATTGGCTATTACCAAGGTCATGTTCAACCCATGTGTTAGCTAAGTTGTAAACAGCCTTTCTTTTTAATTTATTTCCAGTGTGGGAATTTGATTCTTAGATAATGCTATTCTAGCATACGTGCAAATTGGCATTTTTTTTACTGCGCTGTTCAAATTAATGATCATGTAGCCCCATCACATGAGCCACCATGTGATCTAAAATTGTGGATTAAAACAGCCATTTTCTAGTAGACTAATTCAGTCTTATATTTACACTGTTAGAGCTCTAGGTGTTTTGATGTTGATGCCAGTTTATTTTGAAGTTCATCTATATTTTGGGATTTAATAATTCATATTGTCTGGAAAACAAAACAAGTGCTTTTCTTTATAGAAATTCTGGGACAAAGACATTTAGTGGAAATTTATTCTGCAATTCTAAACAGAACATTATAAATTGTGTTTCAGCAAGGAACTGTTGCCATCAGAGTAATGACCTCATCTGATGTCATCACCTTCCATATTGGAATTTCATCGAGATTCAAACCTGGATTCAATTAGAACTGTTTAGTGATAGGACTTATATTTTTCAATTCTAGGATTAAGTTTTGGATTTTATTCACAAACTGTAAGTCCTTTTTCATATTTTTACCTTGTTTTGTAGGGAAATAAATTATTTTGTTAAATTTACAAGGCTTATTGACTTCACTCATTTCTTTTGTTACTTTTGTACGAGCCTACATGTAACAAGAGAAAATTGGGGCTGCTCGTCCTTAGGATGTATGAATTTTGGCTAAAATGTTTCAGAAAATTGTTTTTTGAAATTTAAATTCCCGTAGTTTTTTAATCCCAAGTACTATTTTACATTTTGTTTGAAATCTTTAGTGAAAACAACAGGCTTTTATTCACAGTGTCATCAAAAGTGGAAATATTTCTTTCTAGTCCTACTTAGGAGCAGTTGGATAGTTTGAAAAAAGATGATTTGCTTGAACTTGCCAGAAAATACGATCTTTCTGAGGCAAAATCTTCCTTAACGAAACAAGAAATTAAAAACATTTTGATTCAGTATTTGGTAGAGAAGAATGTTTTTGATAAAAGTGTTTTGGCTTCGGTCAGTAAGTCTGTATCAGACTCTGACATTAAAGTAAAGGAATTAAAAATGAAATACAAGATGAAATTCAGTTGGAGTTAAGGAAGCTCGAGCTTCAGAAAGAGGAAAGAGAGAAACAATTGCAGTTGCAGTTAGAAGAGAAGCAATTGCAATCGCAGTTTGAGAAAGAGGAGAGAGAGAGACAGGAAAGAGAAAATGATAAAAAAATGAAATTGCAATTTGAAGAGAAGGAGAGAGAGAGACAGGAGAGAGAAAAACAAATGCAATTGGAGTTACAGAAAGAACAGATGCAATTACAAAAAGAACAAATGCACTTACAGATGCAAAAAGAGAAGGATGAAAAAGAATTTCAAATTAAAATGGCAAGTGAAAAGCACGATCCCACTTCGCATACAAATTCAAGTTTTGATATTACAAGAAATATCAGGTTAGTGCCCCCTTTTAGAGAAAAAGAAATAGACAAATATTTTCCTCGTTTTGAAAAAGTTGCGGAAAATTTGAAATGGCCAAGGGAGCATTGGACTCAATTACTACAATGTGTACTAATTGGTAAAGCTAGTGATATTTACCATTCAATGTCACTTCATCAAAGTGCTGACTATGATGTAGTTAAGGAATCCATCTTAAAGGGTTATGCGTTAGTCCCTGAGGCTTATCGGCAAAAATTCAGGAACTATAAAAAAGAAGCTGCACAAACTTATGTCGCATTTGCAAGAGGAAAAAAGCAGTTATTTAAGAGATGGTGCTTAGCTGAGAAAGTTGAACATGATTATGAAAGTCTCGAACAACTTGTATTACTTGAAGAGTTCAAGAACTGTGTTCCTAATGACAGCAAAACTCATCTTCAAGAGCATGAGATTGAAACCTCGGAAAATGCTGCTCTTGCTGCTGACAAGTATTCCTTTAACTCATAAAGTTCCTGTTGTAAGTAAGGCTTTCATTCAGCAGTCTACTGGTAGAAAGTTAGTTCAGCCTAATACGACTCCTTCGAAAACTCAGTTTGGCACAACTTTTAAAAATCAAGCTTCTGATAAGCTTGATTCAAAGTCCTTGTCTCTTCCTATGTGTACCTATTGCAAGAAGAAAGGACACATTATTTCTGATTGCTTCAAATTGAAATATAAAAATCAGAATCAAGATAGACCTATCCCAAATCCTCTTATTTCTAAGAAGTCAAGGTCACGGTCATGTATTGAAAGCAGTACATTTGTTGGGTCTAATAAACCCCAGTCTGATTTTATTATGGGGAATAATGAACTATTCATGTCGAAGGGTTCAATATCACTCTTGGGTGATTTAGCTAATTCTATCCCTATTAAAATTTTAAGGGATACAGGAGCTTCGCAGAGTCTTTTATTATCAGGTACTTTGCCTTTTTCTGAGAGATCCTGTTCTAATGAGAGTGTTCTCATTCAGGGAGTAGAGTGTGGCTTTGTTAATGTTCCTCTCCATTCTGTAAATTTGTCATCAGACTTAGTTTCAGGACCTGTGACAGCTGGTATAGGGTCTTCTTTACCCGTTGAGGGCATTCATTTGTTTCTAGGCAATGACCTAGCTGGAGACAAGGTTGTGGTTAATCCACTTGTAACTGACAAGCCTTCTTTGGATCAGAAAGTTGATCCAATTGAAAAAGAATACCCTGATTTATACCCAGCTTGTGCAGTTACCAGAGCTATGTCAAAGAAAGCTCTTGAGAATGATTTTGATAAGGAAAATATTCCTTTAGCTGACACATGTATTGTTCAGGCTTTTGATGAGGTCACTTTCACTCCTAATTTGGATTAATCAAAAGGTATTGATCAAAGTGGTCCTCTTTTAACTACTCATTCTCTTTTATCTAATCAGGGTGACAAATGACAATCACTTGTCGTCGAACAGGAAAAAGATCCTGAGATCTCCTGTTTGTTTCAGAGGACCATTAGTGAAACTGAAGCCACTGAAGTACCTGTCTGTTATTTCATTAAAAATGGAATTCTTATGAGAAAATGGAGACCTCCTGAGGTACCTGCTAATGACGAGTGGTCAGTGAACTATCAGATTGTAGTTCCAAACTCTTACAGACAGGAAATACTTAGTTTGGCCCATGAAACTCCTCTGTCTGGTCATTTAGGGATAAATAAAACTTATAACAAGATCTTGACTCACTTTTCTTGGCCAAAAATCAAAAAGTGATGTTTGTAAATTTTGTAGATCTTGTCATACTTGTCAGATGGTAGGAAAACCCAATCAGAAGATACCTAAGGCTCATCTGCAACCTATTCCTGCATTTGACGAACCATTTAGCAGAATTATGGTAGACTGTGTT